>CM035427.1:68953862-69153862 GCA_020310875.1 Ceratopteris richardii | reverse complement strand
CAAATGTATACTTATACATGCATACACAATTATAAACACTTGCATATATTACATGAATACATGAATATTTTACACAAATGCATATGCATATATACACATATGCATACTAACGCATGTATACATATATCAAACATATGCATACACATACATATACATGAAATACATATATAAGCATACTAACACATGTATACATATAATACACATGAATACACACACATAATCATACATACATGATAAAAATTTGCTCCTCGAAGATAAAGCTATATATAAAATAATTAGGCATACCCCTGAGCTTCATGTACTAACTAACATGATTTCATCTCTTTAGTAGGATGCATCGTTATTCAAGTTGAATAAAGAATCTATTATCTGATATCCATTCAGAAGCTTCAAGTTATTGATCGATAACTAGAGTAGAATTTACTATCTAATCTGCTCATATGTTTTCATTATTGCCCTCATTTTGGTAAGACATCAATATAGTCTCATCTTCATTATCCTTGTTGATTTCATTTATTTCTTCTATTGTTAAATGTGTGTTCTCATGAGTCACATCATCTTTTGATGGATTAACATCGATTTTTGGTAATTCATCTTCCTCATCAATAGAATCAGCATGTAGAGTATTATCCTCTTCATCAAAAAGATTAGTATCATTATCACGTACAATGATTCTAATTTCTCTTTTAAATGTTGATGTATCAGTATCTGATGCTGAATCATCAAGAGGACTTTCTTCGATCTCTCTAACAATAAATTGTTCAAAAAATGACCTACCTCTAGGTTGAACATGAATGACTTGCCACCAAGGGTGAGCATTTGGGTTCTTATAAAAAATGCTTATTGAATATGCCTAGGAAGAATATATGGTTCTTTAGTAGATCACATTACCTTGGAAGAATCAATTGCCCAAAACCTAGATAATTCCTTTCTTAATGTGGAATTACTACCTCTATACTCGGCTCGAAACACGTCAACCTTCAAAATGACCTATCAAAATATATAAAAATAGAAACCCATTATTAGGTGCTTGGAAAAATATCTAACTCTATCATAAAAAATATAAACTTTTTTCTACCTGTTTGAACGTATGAAATGACACTTCCTAGATACCAACAAAAGTTCCTACGTAACCAAGTTCACCATCTATAAGGTTCGTGTCTTTTGAAGTAGGTGATAGTTGCTTGAAAGAAGCAACAATACAAGAATCCTATGTTTTACGTAAAGAACCAATGGCTTTGATTCTAATATATTGTCCAAAAGCCTACATATTAGTGAACATTTGAGCCTGCAACAGAAATTAAATTAGTAAATAGAAACTAATATACATATATAAATAAAACATAATATTATTAAAATAGAATTACCTTTCATTCACAACCTATCATGAACTCTCTCTGCTCATGTGAGATTTCTTCATTATTTGCGTTGGCGCATTGCAAACAATTATATAGCCAATCCGTGAAAGAAGATATATTTGTAATCTCATTATTATCGAGATTACGTCTATATCTATTGTTTCTTCACCTTTTACTTCAGAGATTTTGAAGTTCCTGTTCGTACGCTGTCGGGTCGTGAGGGATGCTCGGATGGTGGATCAAGTCATCCGCCTAAATCGTTCGGCACACGCAGGGTGTCTGTAGCGGACTCAGACTAAGGACCATAGGGACAAGCTGCTTTATATCTGGCAATAGCTACCTGTTTCGGTGTTAAAAAAAATGACTCTTCGGTTATCTGATCTTTAACTATCTCTTCTACTGTAGCTTCTAATGGTTTTGGATGAGTTTGTTTAACTAAAGTTGGTGGAAATAAATCTTCACTACTTTGTGATTCAGGAGATGCAATGGAAGAAAATGCTAGGAATGTAGTTAAACATTGATCATAAGATAAAGACACTAATGATTCCGAAGTAATATTGTTCTTAATAAGTTCTTCTGACACTAACTCTATGGATTCGGTTGTATGTTCAATGATGTCATTACTACTGTGTTCAGATTCATGGTATAAATCGGAAGACATGAAAGAACTAATAGAAACAATATGATGCTAAACTGGTTTGAATAAATGAATTAATAAGCTAATACAAATGAAAAGTCTAGATAATTGGATAAATGTCTAAGCAATCGGGTAAATGACTAAATGGAGATACAAGGTTTAAATGGATCTTCAATCTGCCGGTTCACTTCAACTGCTTGTACTTCACTTTAACTGATTGTAATTTGCAAAAAAACATTAGCATTATAAGTAATGTTACAAGAAACCATTGGAAACATAAATAAATTTACAAAACTTAAATCACATGTACGTATAACATTCTCATTCACATGCATATACACATACATATGCTCATGCATACATTAACTCATTCATATTCATTCTAAAACATACATTCACACACATGCTCATTCATTCACTTTCATACATATATGCCCATACATACTAACCATGCACACACTAATGCACATGCTAAGATGCATATTTCTTAATATACACATGCATTCACTCATGCACATGCTCTAATGCACTTGCACACTCATACACATTCATGCTTATGCATACTAATCATGCATATGCATATACACACTCACATGCACATACAATACTCACCTTTGAATAATCATGCACATATATTAACATTAATTGGTATGTAATAACACTCTTTAGATCATGTATGTATACACGTTAGCTCATATGAAATGCATGCATATGCACATACTCATGTATACTATCATGCTACACATACTCATATATGCACATATTAACATACTTCTTACTTATGCTAACACACTTTTATAAACTTATACTTAAGCTAACACATAATAACCCACTCTCTTATGCATATACTTTTGCATGCATTCATAAGAGTCATGCTCTTACATATTTCCACTTGCATAGTTATACTTCACATCACATACACATGCACACTAACTCACTTTAATACATTCATCCATTACTCTAATATGCGTGCTTCTATAAAATGCTCGTGCACACATATATATATATAATCACATGTATATATTTTATCATATGCATATAATAAATTAATTAACTATAATGAATTATCTTATGAAAGAAATTAAGATTAAATGAATTTTTAATTAATTACTTTAATGAATCAATCTGCATAGAAATTCATTAAGCAAGATAAACAATTCAAATCTCTCTCTCTCTCTCTCTCTCTCTCTCTTTCTCTCTCTCGCTCTCTCTCTCTCTCTTTCTCTTTCCCTCTCTCTCTCTCTCTTTCTCTTTCCCTCTCTCTCTCTCTCTCCCGATCTCTCTCTCTTTCTCTCTCTCTCTCTCTCTCTCTCTCTCTCTCTCTCTCTCTCTCTCTCTCTCTCTCTCTCTCTCTCTCTCTCTCTCTCTCTCTCTCTCTCTCTCTCTCTCTCTCTCTCTCTCTCTCTCTCTCTCTCTCTCTCTCTCTCTCTCTCTCTCTCTCTCTCTCTCTCTCTCTCTTCCTCTCTCTCTCTCTCTCTCTCTCTCTCTCTCTCTCTCTCTCTCTCTCTCTCTCTCTCTCTCTCTCTCTCTCTCTCTCTCTCTCTCTCTCTCTCTCTCTCTCTCTCTCTCTCTCTCTCTCTCTCTCTCTCTCTCTCTCTCTCTCTCTCTCTCTCTCTCTCTCTCTCTCTCTCTCTCTCTCTCTCTCTCTTTCCTCTCTCTCTCTCCTTCTCTCTCTCTCTCTCTCTCTCTCTCTCTCTCTCTCTCTCTCTCTCTCTCTCTCTCTCTCTCTCTCTCTCTCTCTCTCTCTCTCTCTCTCTCTCTCTCTCTCTCTCTCTCTCTCTCTCTCTCTCTCTCTCTCTTTCTGCGCCTCTCTCTCTCTCTCTCCCGATCTCTCTCTCTCTCTCTCTCTCTCTCTCTCTCTCTCTCTCTCTCTCTCTCTCTCTCTCTCTCTCTCTCTCTCTCTCTCTCTCTCTCTCTCTCTCCCGATCTCTCTCTCTTCTCTTCTCTCTCTCTCTCTCTCTCTCTCTCTCTCTCTCTCTCTCTCTCTCTCTCTCTCTCTCCTCTCTCTCTCTCTCTCTCTCTCTCTCTCTCTCTCTCTCTCTCTCTCTCTCTCTCTCTCTCTCTCTGCGCGCTACCGCGTGCAGCGCCAGAGAGGGAGATCTCTCTCTCTCTCTTTCCCTCTCTCTCTCTCTCTCTCTCTCTCTCTCTCTCTCTCTCTCTCTCTCTCTCTCTCTCTCTCTCTCTCTCTCTCTCTCTCTCTCTCTCTCTCTCTCTCTCTGCTGCACGCTGTCGCGCGCTGCAGACAGAGGAGAGAGGGGAGGGGAAATCATTCACTCACATACACACACATCACACGTACACACACAGATACACATACACACACACACACGTCACATCAAACACATAGACATACACACATAACACACACACATCTCATACACACATACACACATCACACATACATCACATACACACACACGTCACATCATACACATAGACATACACACAAAACA
Source organism: Ceratopteris richardii (assembly GCA_020310875.1). NCBI lineage: Eukaryota > Viridiplantae > Streptophyta > Polypodiopsida > Polypodiales > Pteridaceae > Ceratopteris > Ceratopteris richardii. Next base: position 69,149,414 of record CM035427.1, on the reverse strand, counting down.
CACATATCACATACACACACACATACACATTAGACGCACATACACGTACACATAACACGCACACACACGTACACATAACACGCACACACACGTGCACATCACACGCACATACACGTACACATAACACGCACACACACGTGCACATCACACGCACACACACGTGCACATCACACGCACATACACGTACACATAACACGCATGTGCACATCACACGCACACACACGTGCACATAACACGCACATACACATACACTACTGCAGGGACTTAGTCCAAGCCACGGAATAGGCATGGGCATGCTTCCAGCCGGACAATCAACATCATAATGACGGCTCAATATCCCGAGCACGAGGAGGCTCTAATGAGAAAGAAGGGGAAACAGAAGAAAGTAAAGAGCAGGAGACAGTACCTGCAAAAAAACATTAGGAGAAACTTGAGCTCAACACACATTTAAATACATACACAAGTCCTTCCTAATCCACTCTTTTGGTTTTAACTTTTAATCTACAACCACACTTTAATCTCCTTACTTTCACCACACTTTAAATTGACTTTATTTACACAACTCACTTACTCCATTCTTTTAACCTTTTTCATATACACCATTCATTTAAAGTTTCTCTTTAACTTCCTTTAATTGCATCATTTATTCCAACCACTCTTTCAATCACTTTAGTTACATATCTTCTATAAACCATTCTTTTTCCTAGTACTCATATAGACCACTAGTTATTTAATTTACCATTTTTAATTTAATTAGCCTATATTTCTTATTTTAAATAAATCATTTAATTCAATCTTAGGTTAAGATTTTAATTAATTAGAACCTTAGTATTAAATGCACATACATGATTAAATAATTAATTAAACCATATTTTAATTTTTGTTATTGAACCAATGTTTAGTTATAGATTAATTTCCTTAAATATTAATTATTTTAACCCTTAAAACATTCTGAATCCCTAGAAAACCTACTTAAACCCATCAGAAACTCATGAAAACCCTTTAAAACCCTTCTAAACCCTATCTCTAACCCATGATAAATCATCTAAACCCTTAACATTAACTCGATGAAACCATTTAAGATCCTTTGGATTAATCCTACTATTAGCTCATTAACATTTAAATAAACCCTATAACATTTTCAAAATAGTTAATCCAATTAGCATAACTGATCAACAGTGATATAAAAGAGGTTTAGAATTCACCAATTAAGTTGCTTTTATTTCCTCTGGTTATCAACTGGAAGATGCAAATCTTCCCGAAATCCACCGCCACCAAACCTGCACATCTTCCTCGATGGGCCAACTTGCAGATTAAGGGAAGCGGCATTTTCAATGATTATCTTGAAATTAAATCATAGAAAAGCATCAATTCTCTTTTTTAAATATATTTAATCTTATCAAATTTTAAATCTTTCAACATGCACATGAAGTTTATTTCAATTACATCTGGCAATGAAAACATATTAAAGTATAAAGGTAAACTATTAACCTTTTTAGTCAACAAACATTAGTTTATATTTTATCCATTTATAAACTATGTAAAGATTAGTATAAAACAGAATTCATTTTCATTCATTCAAATGCAGGTTTCGTCATATATATGCATTCACATATGAATAATCAAGCATGCCAAAGAAATCTACTAAATCTACTTGGACAGACAGCCGCCTTGTATGCCCAATTTTCATCACTAGATGTGTTTTTTTTCACAACTAGTTTTCTTCATATAAATATGATGTAAACTTCATATCGATAATAAATGTAAATACCTTTTTGGGGTGGAAGAAGGTATAACTTCCATGTCAATATTCTTTTTTTTTTTTTTTTTCGCTACTTTTTTGTTTTAAAGGGGAAAGGCTTAACCCCTTAATCCGAGCTAAGGATCTAGCTGCATGGACAAGAAAGATCTAGGTTTTCACAGACACGAATCATGCAACAATATGCTCCTACACATATACAACTACTTTCGTTATCTAAATGAACTACAAATCCTTCTATTTTTAACAAATCTCACTTAATCTATAAATGTAGAAATATAAATTATGTCTATTTTCCTAATATGGTTAAATAGAGTCCTTTATAATTTAATATTCTTCATTCCAGATTTTATCAATTAGTTTTATATGAATGCAAATAAAATACGTAAAACAAAATTGTATAACAAAGAAAAATACGACCTAAAATCAACTCCATCTTCAATCTGCTCATCTTTATGCATCTTAATTTTGTCTTCAAAGACCTGTGAGAACTCAACCAGCAACAGCTAGACACGCAAAATTATTAAATTTCATATTCAAATTTTCTCTTAGTTTTCCTGCAAAAGAAACCCACACTAAAGAAATTCATTCATACATAATTAATCATGCTCATCATCAAACATTACTTCATACATTTCATCATCTCTTTGTTTAAATAATTTAATTCTTTTGCCAGCAATTAAGTTTTTAAGAGGCGTGCCATCTAATTTGCGTAAGGCATACGTTCCATTATCATAGGTTTTGACTACCACATAAGGTCCAAACCAACGTCTTTTAAGCTCCCTACGGGCATCATACTGAGAATCAAACGTACTATCATACAGTAAAACCCAATCATTAACATAAATCGGCTTTGGCCTTAACCTATGTGATTTATCAAAATACTTCTTGTTTTTCAATCGAGAATCTTTTAGTTTAACTATAGCCTCTTCTAAACGTTCATTCCCTTGCTCTAACTGCTGGATTCGCAGAGCTAATAAATCTTCTGTTGACAAATTATCTTCCCATGGTAAAGTAGTCCAAGTAAGAATTTGCGTATGCACAGGGAAAATTGGTTTCTGGCAATACATCAACTCTGCCGGCATATACCCCGTCGTTCTAGTGCAGGTCATTCTCTCGGCCCACAACGCAAATGGCAGATAAGTTGGCCAATTCTTAATTTCTCCATTACAAGCTTTGGAAATTGCTTTAATAATAGGAGAATGCCCTCGCTCAATCTTCCCATTAGCTTCAGGGTTGTAAGCAGTAGTAAGGGCTAAGCGAATTCCATGCCTAGCAAAGAATTCTCTAGCCTCCTGCGCATCTAACTCTCCCCTATCAGCCACTACCTTTTCTACATAACCAAATCGTGAAATGACATCCTCAAGAAGAAATTTGCATACATTCAAGGTTGTCTTAGATCTTAAAGCTCGGCCTTCTACATGATTCGTAAGATCTTCACGTGCCAAGACTATATATCTCATCTTATTGATACCTTTGGGCATGGTAACTAAGTCTACAACCCATTTATAATGGATGCATGGTGGATAGGTAGGATGCAGCGGATCCCTATGTTTGACTGAGGAATGAATCTGACATACGTCACATGAAGTAACATAATTTTTAACAGTAACATAAATCCCTGGCCACCAGTATCCTTCTCTAATTTTTTCATACGTAGCTACAAAACCTTTATGTCCTGCCCATAAAGTATCATGCATACTCTTCATGACTTGTAACTGAAGATCCTTAGTACCTAGTACTCGTTGTGGCAATCTAATTTTTCCCCTCGCATGTCTCCAAATGAAACCATCTTTCAGGAAAAAGTTGTAAGCTCTTTTCCTAATATCCCGAAATCTATTTGAAGACCATGAAGGTGCCCTAACCAAAGTACTTAAATACTTTCCAATATCTTGCCACTCTCCTTCGTATTCTTCAATATTAAACTATTCATATGCGTATGCTTTAGAATCATAATTAATTGCATTTATTTCTAATTCTGTTTCTTCCTCATTATCAAATCTAGCTCGAGAAAGCATATCAGCCACAGGATTAGATTTACCTGCAATATGTATCAAAACAGGATTTATAAACTTGATGTATGAAATCCATCTAAGCATGGCAATGTCGGGTGATGAACAGTTTGTAATCATTCCAATCAGAGGTAGACAATCTGTCTCAACTATTACATTTGTACCTATAAAATATTCTTTATCGGATTTTAATGGCGTGACTAAACCCCATAGTTCTTGTTTAATTTGCGGATAATTTCTTTGCGTATTGTGTAAAATCTTTGCTCCAAATCTCACAGCATACCTATTGCCCTCTTCATCGTCCTGACCAATAACCCATCCTATTCCTATAGGGCTCGTATCAACAGTTAAAATGATAGGCTTTTGATCAGTATAATCTACTCGCTTTAAAATAGGAGCTTCAAGAAGTAATTTCTTTAACTTTTTCATAGCTTTTGAGTGTTCTTCAGTCCAAAGAAACTTTCGATTCTTCCTTAGCAAAGCATAAAGACAGTTTGCAACATGTGCATAGTGTGGGATCCAGATGGCATAAAACACACAAGCACCAAGGAATCGTCTTACCTCACTAATATTACTACAGGTTTCAGAAATCTTGTTTATAGCGTCGACTTTAGGTGGATATGGCCTCCGACCGTAATGTCCACATAAATGCCCAACTATAAGTACCTCATTGACACCAAAAACAGATTTCTCAATGGAGAATGTGAGACCAACCTCTTCAAATCTCTGGAAAATCCTTTCACAGTCAGAGATATGATCTACTACAAACTTCCTGCAGCCAGAGGAATCTAAAGTTTCATCTTTTGCATTCTCAATACATCCTTTAATAGGAATGTCATCAATAAATGGCATGGCTATATTAGGAATGAAGTCATGTAATACTGAACTCATGGCGTTCATCATATGCGCTACTGAATTAGTAGCTCCTTGCGGCAAAGTGCACATGCGAACTAAGCCTAAAGGAGTTTTCATGGTCGTAATGTCTCTACTTTCAATAGCAAGCTGAAATTGATCGTAGCCAGAATACAAGTCTCCCATTGAGTAAATGGCATGACCAGCGAAGGCTTCAGCGAATTCCCCTACAATGGGCCCAGTACCTACATTCCTAATAGTAACCTTGTTAAAAGGTTGTAAATCTTGAATGAACCGTAACTTGCCATTTTTCTTTGGAACAGTAAACCACCTATTTGAGTAGGGTGCAGACGATGGCTCTAAAATTTGCATGTGAATCTTTTCCTTAAGAAGCCGCATTAACTCTGGTAAATGGGCTTTCGGAACAGGTATGGGTTGAAGATTCCATGGAATGTGAGGCACTGTAAAGATGATCATTGGTGGTACAATTTTTGGGTCTGCACAACCTATCTCATGGGAATATAAAGAAAATGCCTTTCCATGCTTTCTAATCACTCTTTGAAATAGTTCACGTTCCTCGGGTAACAAAAAATTTTCATCATTTCCTATCTTGATTAGCTTTAAAGTTTCTTCTGTGAAAGTATGACCTATATTTGTGCGCTCTCTTAAATAAGGATCATTGGTAACTTTCCTAAACTTCTCTTCACTCTCTCGTGGTAATGATTGGGCAATCGGTTTAATTTTTTTATCAACGGTTTTGTATTTTGTATTTACTTTTGCTTCCTTTTCATTCCTCATGACAAATTTAATAATCAAATCATATTCTTCAATAGAATTTAAAAGTACAAATCTAAAATTTTCTTTTTCATGCAAAATATTTTGAAGTTCTTCAATCAATGAGTTTGAAGATAAAGTATCAATTACGGTTTCAATGTGTTCATCAGATGAAATGAATTCTTTCTCTTTATAAAATTTTTCATAATGTTTTATAATTTTTTTAGGAATTTGTTTATAATGACTGAATTGCAAATATGATGAAGGGAAATACAAAGAAAAACTATCTAAAGTATCTACAGATGGGTGCGAGACATCAAACCAAGAACCACCGTTGTCTCGCTCTACAGTGGCATCTAGGCAAAATTTTGATCATAATAAGTTCCAAACTCACGAAGAGGCATATGATCTTCACGTATCTTTTCATGAGAACGGATGGGCGTCTTCCTAATTTGCTACCTATTTCGTACATGGTTTGGGCTGACTATCATAACTTGGAGCGATTGTAGATCATCTTTAGATCTAATTCTTGCGTATGCTGAGCCGTCATCTACTACTTTAGTCTCCATTCGGGCTTCACATATAAATGGTTGACCTAAGATAATTTCATAAGAGCAGTTGTCCTGAATGAAAAAGTGGAATGTCTCAGAAATTCCACCTATCATTAGAGGTATGTTGGCACATGCTCCTAGGAGTGATCCACAACCATTGTCCGCGGTTCGCATTATCCAGCCGTGATTTTTATCAATAGGCCATTTAAACTTATCATATAATCCTTTCGAAATCACATTGATTTCAGACCCAGAGTCAATTAGGGCTAAAGCAGAATATGATCTCTTCTGATCTCCTAAGTTAACTTTAATCTCCGGTGTGCCTCTCGCCCAAAAACTTTTTCTAAAATCACTCTCTGAGTTTTTTGTTTCGTCATCTGGTAGAATCGGCCCTAAGAAATTTTTGTTCACATTACAGGTATTATCTTCTTCATCTTCTGAGTCTAAAGAAAGAGATTCATGAATCAAGTGAGTTACATCGGCAACATCTTGCATCTCTACCTCTTGTGACAGAGGGAATCTCTTCCTTTTAATTAGTTTAATAAAATTTTCCTTAAATTCAATTTTTGCTATTGAGAAGATTTGTTCTAAAGTCATTGTTACTGCACTTTTTAATAAGATGTCATACAATATTTCTTTCGAGTCAACTTTTTGTTCAAGTTCAGAAATAAGAATAGCTTTCGGTACTCGTTTTGGTTTCTTTTCTAGTTTCTCTTCAGGTTTTGTTTCAGTTCTAGGAATTTGCTCTACTTTGTCTGATGTTTGAATTGGCTCACTAAACACAGGTTGTTTACCCTCCTTAATTTCTTTTCTTCGCTCCTCATTTGTTTTAGAACTTTCGCCTTGTTCAAACTGAACTTTCTTAGGCTTTGGCTCATCTCTCATCTTACTTCTAGTCATTCGTCTACCTGAATCATTTGTATCTTGCTCATCATCCCTCTTTCTTTTCTCTTCAACATTCGCAATATGCGAATATATCGAGAATTGATCGACAGGAGAGTTCCACGCAGTTTTCTGCATAATATCATCTCTCGCCTTTATCAAAGCTTCAATTGAGTAGTTCCTCGTTTCCCTTGTTTGTTCGGAATCAGAGTCACTATCAACATATTCTAGTTTAACAGCAGAAGCAGATTTCGAAGACTCAGAAAGGTTTTCATACAGCTTCTGCATCCCTCCCTTTCCCCAATTGGCAGCTAAGGGTAAATGTGTTCTATAGTCGCACAATCGCTTGTCAATATCAATTACAAGTGTTTTCTCTTTCGCATCTTTCAATGCTTCACATGTGTAAGTCAAATGATCTGTGGCATCGCACCAGATACATCTCCTCACATTGGCATTTCTCCTTTCATTGAAATTTCTTTGGTTAAATGCTTGAGGAATCGGTTGAGGAATTGGTTGGGGTACAACTAGAGGATTAGGAGGTATAAAAGGATGATTCGGAGCTACTAATGGTGGATTTGGAGCATTTACAGGTTGAGGATAAATAGTCGGATGAGCTTGTATTGCAGATTTATCTTGAAGGTTTAAAGCATACACCACATTCTGCAAAGCCGCTACCTCTTTAGACATATTCTCGTGCATATGCATCATATTGTCCAACTTGTTAAACAAAATCTCAAATTGTAACTCGGTTGGTACTCTAGATGTGGATGTTGTAGGCTCAACTTTTGAATCTATATGTGTATCCCTAGTTGCCTGAGTCGGAGGAAAACTGGAAGATGGTTGAGACATCGATTCATAAAGGAGTGTTTTACGTTGGATCATGTGAGCAACCGCCTCAACTACAGTTTTCACTACACCCCAGTCATCTGTAAGCCCATATTTCTTTCCCGGTTCTTCAAGCCTACGCTCAACCTCTACCCTTATATCTGGAGACAAGATTTTAAGGAAATATAAAATGATATCTAGGGTAAGGGCAACTCTATCCTGTTCAGGTAATTGAGAGAATCTTTTCATAAATTCTCCATGGAGTTGAGTTAAAGAAATGTGAGGCTTAGGTGAACTAATCCATTTCATAAATCCTTCTCTACTATGTTGACTGTAGTCTTCTAAGTAGAATTCCTTATGCAGCTCTTTTCTAAACTCATCCCATTCCTTATTGTCATGTATATCCATAATAGCTTTTACAGTACCTATGGCCAGACGTCCAAGATAGGATTTCCACTTTGTTTCAGGTAAACCGTGTAACTTAGCTAATTCCTCAAACATGTCTAAATAATTTGTAACATTCATACCAGTAAATTTCCCTTTATCTTTTAATAACGTTTCAACTACTTTTTGTCCTTGCGTCTCGTGCATCATAGTTTGAAATAGCTCGTCCATTTTTGAAGTTTGTTTTGACCTAGCTTGAACAATTCTAACTATATCCTGAACTTCTTTTGTTACTCTTTCCTTATGTTCAGCTACTAATTCTGAAATTCCGTTAGAGTCCAGTTTGTTAAGTTTATACTATGCCAATATGCTTCAAGTAAAGCTATGATTAACGCTTAACCTATGATTAACAAACAGTTGCCTTTAACCTATACCAATAATAAAATTTTTCACCCAAGAATGTAAGGGTAAAGAAAGTATACCAACTGCTCAAAGGTGAGGCTCAAAACAGTGCTTTCTGTGAAATTCAATACATTTATTGATTTGAATCAAAACCTAAATACATAGTTTGCTAAAAATGGGTGCAAACGTTTTGTGCTTCAATTGTTGATGAAAGGGGTGGCGCGACGAGGTTCTCCTACTTGCCAATCTTCGTGGAGGCGCTCAGGTTACCAGACCAGCCCTCGACACCAAGAAGATTGCAAGCTCACGTAAATGCCACAACTTCCAGGGATGAAGACGCAGCTGCACTCATGTAAAATCGTATGAATGTATATGCAATGCAAACTGATAATACCTGTCTGAGTCGCAAGCCGATTTTCACGTCGGGTTCACCAATGTCGGGTCGTGAGGGATGCTCGGATGGTGGATCAAGTCATCCGCCTAAATCGTTCGGCACACGCAGGGTGTCTGTAGCGGACTCAGACTAAGGACCATAGGGACAAGCTGCTTTATATCTGGCAATAGCTACCTGTTTGGGTGTTAAAAAAAATGACTCTTCGGTTATCTGATCTTTAACTATCTCTTCTACTGTAGCTTCTAATGGTTTTGGATGAGTTTGTTTAACTAAAGTTGGTGGAAATAAATCTTCACTACTTTGTGATTCAGGAGATGCAATGGAAGAAAATGCTAGGAATGTAGTTAAACATTGATCATAAGATAAAGACACTAATGATTCCGAAGTAATATTGTTCTTAATAAGTTCTTCTGACACTAACTCTATGGATTCGGTTGTATGTTCAATGATGTCATTACTACTGTGTTCAGATTCATGGTATAAATCGGAAGACATGAAAGAACTAATAGAAACAATATGATGCTAAACTGGTTTGAATAAATGAATTAATAAGCTAATACAAATGAAAAGTCTAGATAATTGGATAAATGTCTAAGCAATCGGGTAAATGACTAAATGGAGATACAAGGTTTAAATGGATCTTCAATCTGCCGGTTCACTTCAACTGCTTGTACTTCACTTTAACTGATTGTAATCTGCAAAAAAACATTAGCATTATAAATAATGTTACAAGAAACCATTGGAAACATAAATAAATTTACAAAACTTAAATCACATGTACGTATAACATTCTCATTCACATGCATATACACATACATATGCTCATGCATACATTAACTCATTCATATTCATTCTAAAACATACATTCACACACATGCTCATTCATTCACTTTCATACATATATGCCCATACATACTAACCATGCACACACTAATGCACATGCTAAGATGCATATTTCTTAATATACACATGCATTCACTCATGCACATGCTCTAATGCACTTGCACACTCATACACATTCATGCTTATGCATACTAATCATGCATATGCATATACACACTCACATGCACATACAATACTCACCTTTGAATAATCATGCACATATATTAACATTAATTGGTATGTAATAACACTCTTTAGATCATGTATGTATACACGTTAGCTCATATGAAATGCATGCATATGCACATACTCATGTATACTATCATGCTACACATACTCATATATGCACATATTAACATACCTTCTTACTTATGCTAACACACTTTTATAAACTTATACTTAAGCTAACACATAATAACCCACTCTCTTATGCATATACTTATGCATGCATTCATAGGAGTCATGCTCTTACATATTTCCACTTGCATAGTTATACTTCACATCACATACACATGCACACTAACTCACTTTAATACATTCATCCATTACTCTAATATGCGTGCTTCTATAAAATGCTCGTGCACACATATATATATAATCACATGTATATATTTTATCATATGCATATAATAAATTAATTAACTATAATGAATTATCTTATGAAAGAAATTAAGATTAAATGAATTTTTAATTAATTACTTTAATGAATCAATCTGCATAGAAATTCATTAAGCAAGATAAACAATTCAAATCTCTCTCTCTCTCTCTCTCTCTCTCTCTCTCTCTCTCTCTCTCTCTCTCTCTCTCTCTCTCTCTCTCTCTCTCTCTCTCTCTCTCTTCTCTCTCTCGCTCTCTCTCTCTCTCTTTCTCTTTCCCTCTCTCTCTCTCTCTTTCTCTTTCCCTCTCTCTCTCTCTCTCCCGATCTCTCTCTCTTTCTCTCTCTCTCTCTCTCTCTCTCTCTCTCTCTCTCTCTCTCTCTCTCTCTCTCTCTCTCTCTCTCTCTCTCTCTCTCTCTCTCTCTCTCTCTCTCTCTCTTTCTCTTTCCTCTCTCTCTCTCCTTCTCTCTCTCTCTCTCTCTCTCTCTCTCTCTCTCTCTCTCTCTCTCTCTCTCTCTCTCTCTCTCTCTCTCTCTCTCTCTCTCTCTCTCTCTCTCTCTCTCTCTCTCTCTCTCTCTCTCCTCTCTCTCTCTCTCTCTCTCTCTCTCTCTCTCTCTCTCTCTCTCTCTCTCTCTCTCTCTCTCTTCTCTTCTCTCTCTCTCTCTCTCTCTCTCTCTCTCTCTCTCTCTCTCTCTCTCTCTCTCTCTCTCTCTCTCTCTCTCTCTCTCTCTCTCTCTCTCTCTCTCTCTCTCTCTCTCTCTCTCTCTCTCTCTCTCTCTCTCTCTCTCTCTCTCTCTCTCTCTCTCTCTCTCTCTCGCTCTCTCTCTCTCTCTCCGCTCTCTCTCTCTCTCTCTCTCTCTCTCTCTCTCTCTCTCTCTCTCTCTCTCTCTCTCTCTCTCTCTCTCTCTCTCTCTCTCTCTCTCTCTCTCTCTCTCTCTCTCTCTCTCTCTCTCTCCCGATCTCTCTCTCTCTTTCTCTTTCCTCTCTCTCTTTCTCTTTCCTCTCTCTCTCTCTCTCTCTCTCTCTCTCTCTCTCTCTCTCTCTCTCTCTCTCTCTCTCTCTCTCTCTCTCTCTCTCTCTCTCTCTCTCTCTCTCTCTCTCTCTCTCTCTCTCTCTCTCTCTCTCTCTCTCTCTCTCTCTCTGCGCGCTGCCGCGTGCAGCGCCAGAGAGGGAGATCTCTCTCTCTCTCTTTCCCTCTCTCTCTCTCTCTCTCTCTCTCTCTCTCTCTCTCTCTCTCTCTCTCTCTCTCTCTCTCTCTCTCTCTCTCTCTCTCTCTCGCTCTCTCTCTACTGCGCGCTGTCGCGCGCTGCAGACAGAGGAGAGAGGGGAGGGGAAATCATTCACTCACACACACACACATCACACGTACACACACAGATACACATACACACACACACGTCACATCAAACACATAGACATACACACACGAACACACACACATCTCATACACACATACACACATCACACATACATCACATACACACACACGTCACATCATACACATAGACATACACACATAACACACATATCACATACACACACACACATACACATTACACGCACATACACGTACACATAACACGCACACACACATACACATAACACGCACACACACGTGCACATCACATGCACATACACGTACACATAACACGCACACACACGTGCACATCACACGCACACACACGTGCACATCACACGCACATACACGTACACATAACACGCACGTGCACATCACACGCACACACACATGCACATAACACGCACATACACATACACTACTGCAGGGACTCAGACCAAGCCACGGAATAGGCATGGGCATGCTTCCAGCCGGACAATCAACAGCATAATGACGGCTCAATATCCCGAGCACGAGGAGGCTCTAATGAGAAAGAAGGGGAAACAGAAGAAAGTAAAGAGCAGGAGGCAGTACCTGCAAAAAAACATTAGGAGAAACTTGAGCTCAACACACATTTAAATACATACACAAGTCCTTCCTAATCCACTCTTTTGGTTTTAACTTTTAATCTACAACCACACTTTAATCTCCTTACTTTCACCACACTTTAAATTGACTTTATTTACACAACTCACTTACTCCATTCTTTTAACCTTTTTCATATACACCATTCATTTAAAGTTTCTCTTTAACTTCCTTTAATTGCATCATTTATTCCAACCACTCTTTCAATCACTTTAGTTACATATCTTCTATAAACCATTCTTTTTCCTAGTACTCATATAGACCACTAGTTATTTAATTTACCATTTTTAATTTAATTAGCCTATATTTCTTATTTTAAATAAATCATTTAATTCAATCTTAGGTTAAGATTTTAATTAATTAGAACCTTAGTATTAAATGCACATACATGATTAAATAATTAATTAAACCATATTTTAATTTTTGTTATTGAACCAATGTTTAGTTATAGATTAATTTCCTTAAATATTAATTATTTTAACCCTTAAAACATTCTGAACCCCTAGAAAACCTACTTAAACCCATCGGAAACTCATGAAAACCCTTTAAAACCCTTCTAAACCCTATCTCTAACCCATGATAAATCATCTAAACCCTTAACATTAACTCGATGAAACCATTTAAGATCCTTTGGATTAATCCTACTATTAGCTCATTAACATTTAAATAAACCCTATCATTAACCCTTTGGAACATAAATAAACTCTAACATGAACCTATTAGAACCTTTTGAGACCCTTCAAATGAACCCTATTGTCATAAATCATATGAACTAGAGTTATATACCCATGTTTCTAGCATGTATAAATATAAATACTCATTAATTAAGTACTTAGGGTAAACCCTAATATGAACATATGTCCTGCTTCATCCTTCATACCTGATAACATTTTCAAAATAGTTAATCCAATTAGCATAACTGATCAACAGTGATATAAAAGAGGTTTAGAATTCACCAATTAAGTTGCTTTTATTTCCTCTGGTTATCAAGTGGAAGATGCAAATCTTCCCGACAACGCGCTAAGGAATGACTGCATGCATTCGCTATTATATGCTACAAAAGTAGAAACATCATTTTTTTCTTAAAATGTAAATCAAATTGGAACTCCCTTACCTAATAATACCTCATCTGTTATTTTTGAAGAAGACTTGTTGGTCCATGCACGTAGAGCTTCTTCATGAACTCTTTCAAGGTACTCACTAACGTAATACATGCACTCTTCAAGCATCCAAACCTTTGCCATGGATCCTTCTGGTTTCGCTCTTTGTCGCACATAACCTTTTAACATTCCCATAAATCGCTCGACCCAAAACATCCATCGAGTGTTGACAATACCTGCAATCTCTATTTCATCTACAAGATGGACTAATAAATGAACCTGAATATCAAAAAATGAAGTAGGAAGCACTTTCTCCATCAAACATAGTAGCTCTTTGCATTCACATTTTTTTTTGTGGGATCGCATTTTTGTCAATCTCTTTTGATGTAATCCACCTATACATATCACAAAAAAAACTATAATGAAGTTAATTAAAAAATAAAAGATATCCAATATTCATACATATTAAATATAAAAGTATCATAATTACCTTATAAGAAATCCAAGACGATAGATCACATCTCGTACTCCTTTCGTTGTACATCAAGAGATAACCAAAGGTAAAATATGTTTCAAAACGTTATGCGAGTCATGGGTCTTTAACCCAGATAAGCTCTTATCATCCATAATAAACATTATTTGAAAAGATGCTACATATCATATAGGAGTCCTAATCAATTGAATCCTATTGTTGATAGTATGTATCTCTTTTGTTGTAAGTACCCAAGGAGCAGGTGCATAAGTCGTTTCTTATGAATGTCTATAAAAAACTGGCCATAACTTTGGTTTTGAGTTTTGACCTTTCAAATCATTCCTTGATGCTATGGTATCTTTTGGTCCAAGAAGATGTTGCCATAGTGAATAACCAATATTCTTGAATATATGCATAGGATCAAGAAAATGACATACTTTTAACTCTTTCTAGTACTCCAAAGAATACCATATTGATATGTTCTCTACGAGTTTCAATTTTCCTTTACCTCTATTCACATACTTATTATCCTCATCATCACTGAAGATTTTTTATTTTGGATCTATGAGAGGTCCATCTGTCCATTGTTTATATCAATCCATAGGCGTCATAGGTTTTGGACACTGAACTTTTTCAAGCTTTGCATTAAAATGTATCGCTTGTCTTTTAGATCTTAATGGATGATCAACAAGCAAGAATCCTCGATGTCAAAGATAAATGTTTTTGTTGACATTCTTACTATAGATTGATCTGAACCAATCACGACAATATGGACAAGCTTTATAACCCTTAGTAGATATTCTTGCATCATGAAAATGATAAAACTATAATTAGATTAAATCACATTTATTTATATGCATATTGAATTAAAAAAATTACATCAATACGTAAACAAACACCATATCCTGGAAAATCATGAATAGTCCAAGCCACAATTCCACAAATCGTAATATGTCTTTCATTGATGCTTTTCGATACATCAATGACATTAATACCTCTCCATAACTCTTGGAGATCGTCAATGAGAGGAGCAAGATATATATTCATATCTTTAACTTGTCTTTTGCCTAGGATAAAAAGTGAAAGCATTAAATGCTCCTTTTTAATGCTAAGATATGGTGGAAGATTGTAGTTTATGACTACCACTGGCCCTGTTGACCTTTTACTAGATTTCATGGAGAATGGATTAACCCCATACAATGCAACTCCTAACTTTAGATTCTGTGGATTTTGTGCAAATTCAGGCCATGTAGAATCAATATGCTGAAAAGCAACACTATCATGAGGAATTCTAATTGTTCCATCAGTACTTTTATAATCATGTCCCCATGTCAAAAGCTTTGATAATTCGGGGCTTTGAAAGATATGTCTAATCGGTGGAGCCAATGGAAAATGTCTCAATAGCTTTCTTGGGATTTTATCTTCTTTGTCCTTATATCGAGGAGATTGACATTTGGGACATGTCAAAGAGACTACATATTCACCTCTATATAAAATACAATCGTTAGGACATGCATGTATACATTGATAATCTATACCAAGATTGTTGATTATCTTCTTCATTTCATCATGTGAGGTAGGTGGAATATTTTGACTCGGTAAAAGCTTTTTAGATAATAACCTGTAAGTTCATAAAAAAAAGATATATTAAAAAAAGTAAATAAATAAATAAATAAATAAATATATATATATATATATATATATATATATATATATATATATATATATATATATATATATATATATATATATATATATATATATATATATATATATATGTATATATGAAAATTATTTTATATATGTGTATGCTTATGTGTATGTGTATGTGGATGTGTATATGCATGTGCATGCATATACATATGTGTATGTGTATATGTATATATGTATGTATATGTGTTTGATAGGTGTATATGTATATATATACACATATGCATATGTGTATGCATATATGTATATGTATGTGTGTATGCATATGTATGTATGTATGTATACATATGTATATATGAATGTGTATGTATGTATGTATATGTATATATGCATGTGTAACTGTGTATATTTGATTTCCTTTTTAATTGTTTCTTTGTATATTGTGGTTTGCCGATTTTCATATCTAGACCATTGAATCATCTAGCGGTTTCCCATTTTATAGTCAATCTATTACCTGTCTTGCTAAGCTATTTACAAATATTAAGTATCACTTAGCTATGAAGGTATTAAGTCATCTGTAAAATGGGAGGATCAAATTTATCGTGAATATTTTGAAAGATGCATGAATAGTTTTAAAGGATGGGCGGACAAAAAGTGTCCATTCAATGCAAGTTCTTGTTCTTACCTTAGCTAAAGTAAGAATAAAAACCTCCATTGAATGGACACTTTTTTTCCACCCATCCTTTAAAATTATTTTTCCATCCTTCAAAATCTTCGACATAAATTTGCTCCTCCCATTTTACTGATGACTTAATACTTGCATAGCTTATTGATACTTAATATTTGTATGCAAAAGAGTTAGCAACAGAGGTATTAGGTCGACTAAAATAGGAGAAATATATGTGTCAAGAAGATTCTAAAGGTTGGGTGGACAATTCTAAAGGCTAGATGTTTATATATGTTTATATATGCATATATGTGTATGTTTATATATGCATATATATATATATATATATATATATATATATATATATATATATATATATATATATATATATATATATATATATATATATATATATATATATATATATATATATGCATATATATACATATTTATGCATATATATATATATATATATATATATATATATATATATATATATATATATATATATATATATATATATATATATATATATATATATATATAATTGAAAATTAGACCTTGATAGTGAGGAAACAGATACATTACTCCATCCAAAACAATTTTGAAGATTTAGAATAAGTAAGCTCGCACTTACTCTTGTCAAACGACTTCCTTCATATACATGATTTAGACATTCCTCTCAAAGATATTTCTCATTTTTAGAAATATCAATGCTCTCACTATCATTTTGATACCAATCCTCAATAAAATCTACCATGATATCATCTTCATGATTGTCGCACAAATCTTGTACTTTATCTTCTTTTGAATATAGATCTTTCAACCTTGCATATTCCAGAGGATCAGTTTTGTGTAGCCTCCTCATAGAAGCTTCTGATAAATGAGGTCTTACTGTCAATTGTGAATGGTGTGGAGGAATATCATCAACATCATATGTTGGAATCTACACATATAAATAAAATTCATTTGTATTCCATAAATGAATAAAAAGTAAGCTTTAAAAACAAAATTAAATATATAAGTTATTAAATATGGATAAAAAATTATCATTCTCTCTAGCTAAAAGGTGCTCTTGGAGGTCCATGCCATCCATAATTCACTAGTAGTTCATCACTAGCATGTAATCTAGTAATAGCATTGACAACTATGTATCTTGATACATATCTACTCATGTATGGTGATTCATGACTATTTTCACGCTCTTCAAATGTCCAATTAGTCCTTGAACTATTATGTAACCCTCGACTATTATTTATTAGACCTGCTATATTTCCATGTGTGTAAGGTCTTCCATCAATATATAATCTTTCATTTTCTGCATGTAAAATCCTTCTACTAGTAAGGGATGCTGCATTCAAGCATATTCCATAAGTACTCATGCTTTGAACATAACGTGAAAGTCAATGCCAATCTCCCCATCCATATATAGGACCACAAAATGACATAAGAGTGACTTCAGAGTTCAGAGACACATACAAATGCTCTACAATAAAGAGACCACGACCATCATTAGTAATAGTGGATGGAGCAATCATATAGCGATTACCCCAAAAGTTGAAAACCTCTCCATCTAAAGGAAGTGGCCCTCTATTCCACCCTCCATATGTTCTTCTATCATATGTTTGTACTAGAGAACGATCACTAGGGCTTGTGTGCTGACCACAAAGATTCTAGTGGTTTATGCATTCTGAATGTGATGGGTTTGATAGATAAATTGGCTTCCAAATGAATTCTCAAAACTTGGTGCAATGTAGACGCTTCATAGCAAAACCAATTCTAAGAGATAAATTCTCTATTGCCGTTCAGGGGGTCCCTAGGTAGAAGGGTCTTGTTTGTTCTATTTGGAAGAGTTGGAACAAAATGAAACCATACATCAAGGTTAATGAAGAGTAGAAATGGGTGGTAGTGATAAGGAAAAATGATTCTATATGGTTTCGTATTGAAGGGGTCAAAGAAGTTGATTTGGAGAACATCCAAAGAGCAAAGAAGTCATGGGAAAAAGGTTTTAGAAAGTGGAAACATCTTTGGAACCATGATAGAGGTCATTCGATAAGGTTTGAGGACATAGACTATGCTAGGAGAATTGACATTGATGATTGGTGCCTTCTCAAGTAGAGAATCAAGTCTTGGGGCAACTCAAAGACTCATCTCCTTCTTCGAAATGACCCCCCATAGATTGATGGGTTAAGACGGTCCAATGCTAACAAATTAGACAAAATTATGAGGTTACATAAGTACCTTTATTTGCATATTTCCCTTGACAAGGGATGGTGCCAAAACTTGTCTAGCATCAGATGGAAAGTCGTATGTGGGTGCCTCTGGCACCTCTCATTGAGAAAAAAATTTATGTGGCAAATTCTCTATCATGGAATCTGGACAAATGTGGAAGATAATAAAATATGTGGGTCCCCTCACTAGTGTAAGTGTTGCAACTGTGGTGGAGAGGACCTTGGTCTTCTTTTCTTTTCATGCCCTAGAAGCAGCTCGGTCTCACTAAGATTTTGAACTTTACAAGACAAATCAGCTCGAAACAAGTTCCACTTGGAGAAACAATTGGTTGCTCCTCAACTTTGTGGAATGCCATCAAAGGGGAAGCATTTTGGAAGATACAAAAAGAAAGATGTGCAATAAACTTTGATGGCCATTAGAAAGGCTCGTGGATTGAAAAATTCTTCATATGTGCTAAGTACCAGAAGAATATGCAATTATTCAAAGTCTCCTCTTTTAGACTCCATAGGATGTTTGTCCTAGAAAAGGACAAGATCAGACACAAGTGGATCTCTCACGAAGGCGATGAAAAAATCATTAAACTTCTTTTAAACTCTGTTTGGAACATTTATCTCCCATCGAATCAAGTTACCCTAGAGATTGTGGTTAGTCATAGCATTTGGGCCATGATAACCCTACTTTCTGGGATATAGGGGATCCCAAGGGCACTAAGCCCATTCATTGTATATTAGTTCTTTTATTAATTCCTGCATGGGAGAGTAGGCTACAACTAAACTTCCTTTTATATCAAAAAAAGGATCTCCCATCAAAAGAAAGTTTCTACAGATTTTTTCCAATTGGCTCAACTCTTGGTCTTTTGGTCTCGGTCTTTAGCAAGAGAAAAAGTAAATAATCGAAACGGATGGACCGAAGGGCCTTTTATTTTATCCTTGCATTAAGAAGAGGATCGTTGAAAGCCTTATTCTTTCATGTGTTAAGAAGAGGGTCGTTGGAAGCCTTATCCGTTCATTTTCATTGAGATGAGGTTAGTTGAAAGCGTGACGACTGACACATGTAGCGATGATGTATCATGTATTCATGCAGACGTCTTCGAAGTTCGCATATCACAAGTACGGCGAAGAGCTACAAAACACGCTACATTTACGCAGTTCACTTTTATTGCGAATGTCGTGGACCGTGAAAGGACCTCCAAATTGCATTAACGGAGATCTGCCAACGCCCTGAGGTGGAAAGACAGTATTCGCGAATCACGACAATTGCTTTGAGCTTATTCGTAAGTTGGTAAGAAAATACTGCACGCAGCTCCAAACACTCTGAATCAAGGACAACCAGGTCATGAGACTCGGCGTGACGCCACTCCTCTGAAAAGCAGAAAATCAAGAAATCAGAACTGTACGTCCTATGATATCCTCTCTGTCGCCTTCCATGTGGTCGAAGAAAATCCCGTTTATTTTATATAAGCTTCACTTAAATACCGAGTAGGGGTAGAACGGGAGATCGAATTCTGTCGTGTATATCAGAGCATAATATGAGTGAAGGAATCGATCTCAGAAGATAATGGAGGTTCTCGGCTGAGAATTGGTAACGACTATGAGCAGCTACGAGCCAACAGAGAACATTCACCAACCGTCACAGACATTGCAGCGGGGCCTTACCGCCTTATATCCTCCTAGGGCCCATTTAGTAATGAGTGCGGACCTGTGCGGCATTGCGATGTCCATATGAAACGGCTGACACAGATGGACTTGTCTAGACGAGCTGTCTTAAGACAACTGCGTTTCTCAGAATAGATGGGGACAATGTTTCGTAGTTGCTTGAAACAGGACATGCAAAAACAATGATGCGAGTATCATGCGACCAAACTATCTAGTATCAACTGCAGCTGCACAGCAAAGCGAACAAAACCAAGCGGATGGACATGTAGCTCCTAGCGTTGCGGACCTGCGGTACCTTTGTCTTCTCCATGGTGGACAATTTTGGGACCTCCAAAGACTGAGACAGCGAGATCCGCACATAAGAAGAACCACATCCACAGTTGAATGTTCTTAATGCCTTCATGTGGCTAACGTAATTTGCTAGTTAACTACTCCATCAGTGCCTCAAGACCTCAACCATTCAGTACGCCTCTCTTATGTTGAAAAGGTCTGTCATCCATTTAAAGGAACAGAAGAGCAGGTAAGGGGATAGCGGTGGCCATTAGAGCTGAAACTACGCAATCTTCTAGAGCTCTGCGATCTTTTTTTTTTTGAAGAGGAAATTCTTCGGAAGCCTAATCTCTTTGAGCTTAAATCCATTGAAAGCATAACTCTACAAGTGGAGGGCATAGTTCTCATGGGACTATCTATATCCTAGAACACAAGAATTAGACGTCCGAAGCATCACAAGGAAAGAGATGCCTGAAGATATCTACACGTTGTTGGTGAGTTGTTTGGACACTCACTTCTTAAGGCAGAGTTTGTATGGAGTCCCTTCTGAACATGCCTCAGCAAGTGTGACCAGTCTATCTTGTAATGCCGTCGAGCAATTGAAACTCAGGATCTCTAGGCTATCTTGTGCCTTCGAGCAACTGAAACTAGGGATCTCTTATCTTCGGAGGCACTGAAATCCTCACAATAGTTTCGATTACGGTTTGTTAAATGTGCATCAATCATCACACTTGAACATAAAAGTTAAGAGAATTGGCATTTATAATAACCCCGTAGCTCACACAGTGAGGGCATAAAATGGAATGAAAACCAATAAATCCCGAAGTCTCAATGAAGCTATGAATTTCTTGAACGCCATATTTGACAAAGCAATGGTATAAAACCTTTCGAATGCCAACGGGCTCAATTTTTTTGTCCATGGCATGAATCCCACAAGCAAAGATCCAAATGTCGACTATAAGATAAACATTCAAGCGCACCATCCCAAAAAACATAACTCTTCTATATTGGAAACATATGCATAAAGAAATATCTATGGATTTTGAAAAACTTTAAGAAATACCACAAAAAAATCCCCAATTGGAATATGTGGGTACATTCTTCACATCGACTGTAAAAGGGGAGTGGAAACTAAGATTACGAATTACAAAATATTGGTATAGCGTTGACTTTTCTAGGGCTCCATTTAGTTATTCATACATGGAAAAATGTTGAATCAATGGGCCATCCCATAAGGTAAAGGATAATGGAGTACAATGGATCTGATAAACGGTGTTACTCTAGATATGCGTGGTCCGAAAGAGGAGCGAAACACCAGATACAGCATGAGCTAATGAATGGTAAATGCTCATCTGTATCCACAACCTATTTAATCGGTTAGTTTACTTTTGAGTCTATGTTACACACCATATTTGCCCATAAAGACTATTACATCAATGTTATCCACCGAAAAAAAAAATCATGCAAAAAAGAACTGAATGGATACTACTTCGTGGTCCAGCCCATTTGACCAAACAAAAAATTAAAAAAAAGAAGATAAAGCTGACTTTTTAGTCACCTACATCAGCGTCATAATGGATATTGATCTCATGGATATCATAATGAGGAATGTACATGTGAATATGGGAGATCAAAAATCAAATAATCTTTTTTTGCTCCCATATTCATCTGTTCATTTTGAAGATGCGGCTCTCATAAGGAAGGAAAATATGGATTCATTTGAAATACATGGATTAAATGATGTGGATTCCTTTGAATTAAGTGGATTAAATGATGTGGATTCATTTAAGTTGAGTGTGTTGATATATTTAGGTAGTGATGTGTGTGAACACACTAGGAGCACCAGACACTTCTTTCCCTCTTTAGGAGGTTTTTTTCTCTCGGATTGTATATATGCCTATAAACCTAATGGGTCACTTATCTTTGTACATTCTCTTGGTATATTGTGTGTTGTGCTCCAAGCTTCTTGTTCTTCTTCCTTGTGTTGTTCACACAAAAACATATCGGTCGTATATCGAGGCATTTACCGAGGAAATTCAACAGGTGCCTTTTTGCTGTGATGCCCGTGTACGTGTCGATATAGAGATCAGAACAAAAATGATGGTATAGGCATTGGTAGAGGCCTCAATATACACATCGGTATTAGCGTGGGTATGAGCGTAGGTATGAGCATCGAAAATATCAACGCTCCTATTGACGGTCATACTGACGCCTTTATCGGTGTCTACTGGGTGTACTGTCGTATATACCAATGACCATCCTGGGAGTACCGTTGCTTACACCAATGAACATATCTACAAATCTTTTTTTTTGGGCAGAGTGTGTTGTCCTTTGCTATAGAAACATTACCATGATGTTGTTTAACAGAAGACAATTCACTCTACCCAAAAACAAATGAGTACATGTGATGTGTACTCTAAAAGAATCAATGTTAAGTAAAAAATACATAATAGATTTTAATTCCTAATCGTAGAAACAGATACAATTACACATAGTATTCTAAAATGAGACAATTACAATTGTTTTTAATTCTCAATCATATACACACATACACTTACAAATACTATTGTGAAGTAAGAATCAATGTTAAGTCAAACAGACACAATAGATTTTAATTCTAAATCATAAACACATACAATTACACATACCATTGTGAAGTAAGAATCAATGTTGAGTTAGACAAATAGAATAGATTTTAATTCTCAATCAGAAACTTACACATATTATTGTGGAGTAAGAATCAATGTTGAGTCAAACAATGATAATATATTTTAACTCTCAATCATACACAAACATACACATACATATACACATACTATTGTGAAGTAAGAATCAATTTTTACTGAAATAATCATAACAGATTTTAATTCTCAATCATGCAAGCACATAGAGTTACACATACTATTGTGAGGTAAGAATCAATGTTGAGTCAGATACCATAAT
The DNA here is from genome assembly GCA_020310875.1 of Ceratopteris richardii. Classification (NCBI taxonomy): domain Eukaryota; kingdom Viridiplantae; phylum Streptophyta; class Polypodiopsida; order Polypodiales; family Pteridaceae; genus Ceratopteris; species Ceratopteris richardii. Next base: position 69,126,131 of record CM035427.1, on the reverse strand, counting down.
ATATTTTAAATTCTTGATCACACACACATACATTTACACATACTATTGTAAGGTAAGAATCAATGTTGAGTAACAAAATCACAATAGATTTTTAGTCAGAGTTATACACTTATATGCACATACACATAGTGTTGGATGAAACTTTGTTCAATCCCTTTACCATTCAAGGATGTGAGAAGGTGTTAATAAGACTACAAGACAAAGACATCTAGAGACCTAGAAAGTACTAGTTCACGTATTAACACCTTCTCAATTCTTAATTTACCAAGAAGAAAATAAAACCTTTCCAACATATACAATAGTTTTTAATTCACAATCATACACATACATAGACATGCACATACACAATCACGTTAGATTTTCACTCATAATCATATGACATACACACACATGCACCTGCACATACACATACACATACTATTGTGAGTGAAGAATCAATATTGATTCAAACAACCACAATACATTTTTACTCACAATCATGCACACAAAAACATATACTGTTATGAAGTAAAAATCAATGTTGAGTCAAATAGTCACAATAGTTTTTAACTCATAATTTTAAACAAGCAAAAAAATATTCCTTTATTTTTTAATAGTAAAAGACTAAATATTATTAACAAGAGCTTATACCTTGTTCTTTGTACAACACTATAAGTTCGCAAAAAACAAAGTAACTTTGATGAGGTATGAATCTAAGGGTATCCTTTTATAAAAGAATATTTGATCCAATCATTTTTTATCGAGAAAGAATTCGATCGATAGTTTTTTTTATCAAAATGTTTTTTGAGGGAAAGCTTTTCGATCGAAAACTCTTTTGATAGAAAAATCTCCTAATGCCCGTGCAAAAATATTTGATCCTCTCTAAGTAAGCTGACATGGCATCGCTAATTCGTTTGAATAATAGGGTTTCAACATAAAATTCCGTACCTATTCACAAATGAATTGTGGACTAACGAATAATGCAACCTAGGCCAAGAGCCCTCATTCCATGGAAGACGAGAGGAAGATAAAAATGAAAATACAAGGTTAAATCCTTGACCAACAAAGATAACTCTCATCATAAATGAATTTTTATTCATACAACATTCAAGGAATGTCTGAACCCTAAAGAGCAACCATGTTTGGTCAATCACTTTGAGATAAGAATTTCAACCTAAAGTTTATCTGCATTCAAGTAATGAAAGATGGTGAAGTCAAGCTGCAAAAGGTGCTAAAGTGTATGTCGATGTCTGATGTGTGATCACTACACAACAACGATATGGGAGCAGGAGTGGGTCTATTGGCTTTCATCTTATATGGTGCTCATTCTTAATGGATACTATATAAGATTAGAAGTGTTGGTGGTTTATCACATCTTTTAAGGGCCCTCTTTTGTTCACATTGCTTTGATTTATGTTTGTAATCTTGACATGGATACAGAGTACATCTTTCACTACTTGAGTGATACTCGGCTACTTGGGTTGTTTTATCCCAAGGGGGGATCACTACTGTCACATAATCCTAGTACAGGATGGTTGAACCACGCCTTAAGAGAGAGGATTAGGAAGTAATCCTCAACCATGGCTTTTGGGGCAAGTGGTTAGCCCATCACACTCCTTACTGGGAGGTTGTGAGTTCGATTCCCAACATTGGTATCAGAGCCTAGTTGAGAAATTGGGCGAGACGGAGGTTCGCACCTCATTCATGGGCACTTGGAAAAAGCGCTTATCCATGGTGAGTGTGAAACTTGCCTTGGATGAAGGCGCATGGGCATTTGGGCACCCACAGAGGGTGGGATAAGTCCAAATTTGGTCCATCTGTTGGAGTTTGAGGTTAGTGGAAGCACTCATGCATGGAAAGTGGGTCCAAGAGTTAGAAGGGTCCACAAGTGAGCATTGAGGACAATGCTCAATCGAAGGGGGGAGGAATGTCACATAATCCTAGTAGGACATGGTTGAACCACGCCTTAAGAGAGAGGATTAGGAAGTAATCCTCAACCATGGCTTTTGGGGCAAGTGGTTAGCCCATCACACTCCTAACCGGGAGGTTGTGAGTTAGAATCCCTTGCAGCGCAATCACGTGGCTACGTCTCCTGGAGCTCTGATACCAATTTTACATAATTCTTTTGCTCTTCGCCATGGTTGCTCTCGCATGCGATCTTCGGACACAGAGACTTGTATTCTTCTTTCCTCCCAGCCACGCCCGAGACTAATCTCTTTTTCGCTTGCTACCAAGGTGGAGTAATACATAGAGAATGCCATGTGGCATTCTCTTAAAAACTCCCATATAAATATCATATGACATTCCTAGTAGGAGATGGTTGAACCACGCCTTAAGAGAGAGGATTAGGAAGTAATCCTCAACCATGGCTTTTGGGGCAATTGCTTAGCCCATCACACTCCTAACTGGGAGGTTGTGAGTTCAATTCCCAACAACTACCGCCAAATTTGCATGCTTGTTCTGACTCTGATTGGGATGGTTGCCATGACACTTGTGTGTCCACTAGTGTTTTTTGCTTCATGCTTGGTAGCTCATGCATATCATGGCTGAGCAAGAAGAAGCCTACTTTAACCACTTGCTGTTGTGAGGCTGAGTATAGGGCAACTTTCACATCGACTATTGAGTGTGTGTGGTTGAGACGCCTTATGGCTGATTTGGGTGTTGGTTAGTCTTTTGCCACCAACATCTTCACTGACAGTGAGAGCACATTGACAGTTGCGAGGAACCCTTTGTTCCATGCTCGCACTAAGCACATTGAGGTGCATTATTTTTATGTCACGGAGAGGTTCTCAGCTAGGGAGATCAGCTTGGCATATGTGCCCACACAGGAGAACATTGTAGATCTTTTTATGAAGGCTCTGCCGAGGGAGAAGTTTGAAGCTTTTTGCAAAGCTTTGGGCTTACATCCTTTTTTGGATTGATTCAACATAGCTTGGCTTTTCCTTATACATGAGTGTCAACTCCTTGTTCACTACATCAGTCCCAAGGGGGATTTGTTGACATATTTAGGTAGTGATGTGTGTGGACACTCTAGGACCACCGGGGCACTTTTTTCCCTCTTTAGGAGGTTTCATCCCCCTCTGCCCGGCTTGTATATACGTCTATAGCCCTAACGGGCTATTGATCTTTGTACATTATAGTGCTAATACATTGACTACTGTGTGTTGTGCTCCAAGCTTTTTCTTCTTCCTTCTAATGTTCGAGTGCTTGCACAGATGTCTAACTCCAACAGAAAATCATGCATAGTGGAATCTCAACCAATGCCAAAACTAATAAAATATATGGGGCCCCTCATTGGTGTAAGTGTTGCATTTGGGGTAGAGAGGACCTTGCACAACTCTTCTTCTCATGCCCTAGAAGCTTCTTAGTTGGCAATCTCTCACCAAGATCTCGATCTTAGAAAGGCAAATCAATGAGAAAAAATGCTACTTGGAGGAACAATTGGTTGCTCTTTTGCTTTGTGGAATGTCTTTAAAGGGCAAGCACTCTTGATGATATGAAAAGAAAGATGTGCGATCAACTTTGATGCCCATTCAAAAGATTACCCAATTGAAATGTCCCTCTACCTCTTAGGTAGAAGAATACGTAATTGCAGAAAATCTCTACCTTTCAAGCACCATATGATGTTTGTCTTAAAAAACAAAAAAATTAGAAGCAAGTCGATTGCTCATGAGGGCAACAATGAAATCATTAAACTTCTTAGTAACTCTCTTTAAAACATTGGTCAGCCATCAAATCTTAGGTATCCTATCAGTTTTGTAGCCCACCCAACACTACTTTGTGGGGTAGATGGGATCCCAAGTGCACTAAGCCCATTCGATATATATTTTCTCATTTTTTAATTCAAGCTTGGGAGAATAGGCAGGAACTAAACTTCCTTTTGAAAAAGAAAAATAGTTTATGATGGAATTGATCTTTGAGAGTCGGAAATAATATATGGAAATCTCACATCTATCTTATGGACGCATGCAAAGAGAAGTCCATCATGAGAAAGTTTCCTCATTTCATTGGGGAAAATGATCCTCAAGGATGAAGGTCTGAAAAGCTTTATTACTTGACTCTCCTCCAATGTATCAATCACACGCAAACATGGAGCATGAGCCTCTTTGCTTTGTATTAGTGTTTCGGTCTTAGGGAGTGCAGCATGCACTTCTTTCAAGGCGAAAATTTCTTCATAGTAGAAAAAAATCATCCTTACAAGATTTCAAAATAAGGTAGTATGATGTATAATTGCACTTGATATGTTAAAAGAAAAACATTGACTAGACCTCAAGTGAGATCTAAAGTGCACAATCAAGAGTCGAAGATCACAAATAAATGAGGCAGATCGAAATCAAGCACACAAAAGAAACTTTGATCAAGGGAACACCTATATTTCTAATGAGGTCTAGTATACACACATCTCCTTGGTAATACCAAACCCAAACTTACCCTTTAAGATAGCATCTCTGATAAGTACTTCCATGTTGTGTAGAAGGAGATTGCAGCAAAGATCTGCTAAGGTAGAGTGCAAGCGCTAGAATAATTTATATACACACATATCATAAAAAGCCAAAAGTACGTGAATATGATGTATATTATGTGTAGTCCTTCTCCATCAAGTGCGCATCCGTGTATAACCATGAAATTTCCAAATACGCGAAAGAGGAGTGGCCAAAACTATGCATCAAATTCCTCATTCCTAAGAATAGTGTGATGGTTAAGGATGTTGTGGTAGGGTTAGTTTCAATTTTAAGTAATTCCTTATCCCTGTCAAAGTGGTAAGAGATTTTGAGATGTGGTGAGGGGGTGGTCCATCTAGAGTGTCCCAAGTGTGGCCCAGGCCCAGGTGAATAGAAAGAGGTACTCTCCCAAATCATTGAATAAACACCCAATATTTAAAGTGACGATCTCCCAAGTCGCTTCAAGACCTACGGTCCCCATACAGTGTACAAGGTCGCCCCTACGATGGAGAGGGTCATCCAAGGCATGAAGAGGGTTGACCAGGGCATATGCTTTACGTTTCCCAACTCCTGAAATCTTGAAGGTTATATATCTTTTAGTAAGCATGTCATATGAGCATAGTATCTTGCGTCAAATATGTCATCTCTTTCCTTCTCAACGACCTTTTCTACCCTCTTCACACCCCTTCCAAAATATATAATGGGGGATTTATTGCGTACCCTCTTTTTTGTAAAATTTTCTTACTATATATTTTATTTCTCATTATGTCTATATTGTGATGCGGCTTAGAAGTACTTTTTCTGTATTATAGCTTCCCTTCCATACTCCATTGCTTGATGAATAAGAGGTTGGATCCCGATCACTTACACATACATTCTCATGCATCTTTTCTCCATGTATATATTCATCCTCCGAGTCAGACTTGTTTGATGTCATGGCTTAGCTTCATTAAAAGAAATAAGACATCTGTTGACACTCTTATTTTAATAATTAAAAGGTTCTAGAATTTATATCACGCTTGATCTGTGGAACAACTGATACATATGCACTCATCTACCTTATGATCATGTTTCCCTCACACAAATCGAGATACATGTGTATAGCGTACACACCCAAAGTTTCGTTAATTGAGGGACATGTGCATAGTGTACACACCCAAAAATCATAAGATGGTGTAGTTCTATCTTTCTACTATAACACACTTAGCTAAGGAAAAACAGAACGTACACGTGGGGCTCTGCACCTGCCGACTGCTTTCGCTATTTGCGTATTCTTCCACTGTGTGTGCATTATAATTTCTCAGCAGCTTGTTCGTTTTCCGTTTTCTTCGTTTCTTGTTTTCCTGCGGTAAAAAACATCATGCATGACCAGGTAGCTCTATACATTGAGATAATTTCGTGTACATTCAAGCCCTTTTGAAATTCGAGAGTTGAACGAAAACCTCACAGGTCATGAGAGACCATGGTCTTGAGAGACCATGTGACACATACCGGGACACTACGCAGTCTACCCGTTCTTCCTTACCTGCCCGTCGCTACCCTGTCAGTGGATGTACGTTTAGATATTTTCCCTTCTCTGAATACTGTGGATCTGTGCCGCTTAGCAGCTTGTGGTCTTTGTTGCACAATGCTGCATTTACCTAGCGGACCGTCGCGAAGAAGACGATGAAAATTAGATGATGGCACTGTAGAGTCCGGGCCCACAGCATCGTCACTTGGACTGTATGTCTTTAGATTGACAATGTTGTCTAGTACGAAAATGAAGCTCGAGAGGACGCTCCCGGACCTTACGATCGCTTGATTTTTCTCGTTTGAGAGTGGCATGAAGCTGCATGCATCATTCATGTTACTAGTCACGGTTCACCTCAAGAGAATTGTGCTCAATAGTCTTTACACCTCACTGCTTCAGCAGGTTCCAATCAATGCAATTTGAAAAAAATCTGTCACGACATTCTGTAGAAACGTCAGCTGCGTAAATGTAGTGTGTCTTCTATCTTGTGATGGCGAGAAGACGTCTGCATGACTACATCACCAGTTCATGTGGCCAATTCGCTAAATTACCACGTTTCTAACCAACCTCTTCGTAATGGAAGGACTAATAAAAAGTAGAAATATAATCCTCGTGCACCGTAGCCAATCTACAGTTGTACCGTCGCTTCCGAGTGGTTGTAAGTCCGCTTCAAACTATTCTAAACTTTGTTTCTTGTGTGATAACGAGTGTCCCGTGGGTTCTATGTTCATTGAAGTACAATTGTAATTTCAAGTTAATAAAAAGTCAGACACTAAGCTTCGACTGAGCCTCCAATAATTAATATATATATATATATATATATATATATATATATATATATATATATATATATATATATATATATATATATATATATATATATATATATTCCTCCTGCTCGGTAATAGACTTATGCGTTCACGAAAGAGAACGGTATTATAGTTTCGATTCATCAACTTTTGGGGACGATTAACTTAAATCTTCTCCTTTTTTTTTTTTTAAATGGAGGTTCGGCCGAGGTCTACTCCCCGCACTTTAACTTTGAAATTGCAATTGTACAAGGAAGGGCATAGTACCCATGGGACCCCCCTTATCCCACAAGAACAAGGGTTAACAAGACTGAGTTGAACGGTGGTCACAACTACCGCAAGGCTAGTCAAACAATGGCACATCAGCCATATGCTTCATCATTCCAGGTTATACATGTCCCTTACATGTGGCCGATAGGGATTGAACCCTCGCCCCCGCCTCAAGAGGCGAGAGGCCCAACCAACTGCCTTAACGACCTAGGACAATCTTATCCCCTTCGTGTACGTGTGAAAAAGGGGCCTTTATGGCCGACACAAGGAGCTCTTCTTGGTCTCAAGAACACATTTTCTTAATTTGGGGGTACATGTATCCAAAAGTTCATTAGTATTTAATACAGTAAACCATGTTGAGAAACAGAAATTAGCTGACCCCAATGGAGAAATCAGAAGGGCGTAAACCCATTCAGGTCAACCATCATACATAAGTATGAGTATTTTCCATGTTGGTAAAAATTATCCAGCGATGTCTTGTGTCCATTGGTCCAGCATCATGTGGCCGGACTATCTTCATTAAATGCAGGAAACTTGTGCATGATAGTTTGATTTCAAGCTTTAAGCTATGCCTGCTCTTTGATCTTGTTTCCTTACTTGGAAAGAACAGCAATTATTTAAATACAAAACATGAAGTATCTTTGCGTCAATTAAGGACTACAAAAAGACTAGAAAAACGTGCCTAATTTTCAATGCATTTACAGATCATATAGAACCTAGTTTTGGAATACAATGAGAGCTGCTTATTTACATATAGGTTTTCAATACCCTTGGGTATGGTGCAATTTTCTTCAACTCGTATAGAAGATCCTTGTAATTAATGCCCTTTAACCTTCAAATACGGCTTTCGTTCCACTTGATCCAACGGAACTAAAGGAAAGCAACCCTCCACAAGCTCTCTTGAGGAACATCAATATTGAAGCACTCACTAACAACAATTTCTTTGTCGCTAAAAGAGCTGAGATCGATGATCCTGCAAATTATGTGCAAATTTCTGACAACATATTCAACATGCGTCACATTCAAACAAAGTATGTGAAGGATACTTTTTCATGGTTACATATAACAGAAAAAATATCATTCCCAGTTATCGCTTGTTCGTCCTGCTTTGTTTCCATAAGCATTTATGAATAATAACAAATGAATGGGTACTATTCTTAATTAACGTAGGATAGTTCCGTAGAAAGCTAAACTTCTTGTCCATTGTTTCACATTCCAGGTGTCATGCTAGTACCTTTTTCATTTCTCTAGTAATTTTCAATGAAAAAATGACTCCTTTTTGTCTTTCTTTGAAAACATTAAGTATGCATGTACAGCTATTTTCTACCTTCAGTTTACATTTACCCATTTAATTTGTGTCATCAGATGATGAAGCTAGCATAAATTTTTTTAATGCAAATTTCGGAGAGAAAAGATTATGACCTCGTTATATCAAATGCCCTATGTGGGAATCTGGATAGCATCTACATTCTAACTTTAGACTTGAAGATATTCGGATACTAAATCCAAGGTATCAAGTTATTCTATTTATCACTTTTTGCACAAAGTTGATTCATTCAAGGTAAGTATGTTGTTGGATGCTAATTCGTTTGGTAGTGGATTCTGGATTTCGTTATCCATCTACGATAGTCATATGCTAGTGGAAACTACTAGGCATAATGAGCATATTTGTTACACAAAATGAAGACGAGCATTTTTCACCCTAAAGAACTTATTTCTGAGATCAGTTATAAAAAGACATGACCAAACATCATTGATAATGAAACTTCTACCCCCCACCCCCCCCACTTGCAAGTTACTTTTGAATTCTATTCTGAAAGGTTATATAAGTAAAACCCCTTTACCTTTAGACAAGTGCTGATTTTCTAGTTTGGGATTGGAAAACCATTGGAAGAGGTGCACTTTTCCTTGCAATCAACCTCTTATGTAACCTCTTATATACTAGTAGTAAGCCTTCCGTGTGGCCTAATCTACTAAATTCAACTTAGATTATTTTACATTGGAAGCTTATAGAAGGCGCTAGGGGGCTCTTTACAAAACATCCTTGAATGTAGTTGAGGGAACTGAACCCAAGACCTGATCCTTTGCATACATACGTTTTAACCATCAAGATAAGTTCTTAGCTGTTGTAAACATTAGGGAAATATAATCTTAAACTAACTTTTAACATTTGTCAAGTGACTTTATAGCATTATCGTCTTGCTTGAAATATGTTTCGTTATTCGAAAAATGTTCTTCAACATATGCGTTATACGAGGGTAGTCGTAGGAGCTCCATGATCTATCGTATACATCGTAGTCATAACCTCTTGATTAAAATACTTATACCTCAAATTGAGGATATTACTCCTCAAAAAAAGCGGGAGGATGGTAATCATTGATACGAAGTATTGATCCTTATCCTAAGCGTAAGCACTCTTATACTTTTTTTCCTTCAACCAGAAATTTATATGCCTAATGTTCACTTCTTAAATTCATAGTCTTCTTTACAAAATAGAGCAAGGAAAATGAGATGATCCCATTATAAATGTTACTAAATCATTATCCATTGTTAACTTAGAAAACATGCATGATGTCATCGAAAGATCTTTCACTACAACATATGAGCCTTATACTGGCTCTTATGCTAGCCTAAATGCATAGGGTCAATTTATCCCCGGTGATCGTATAAACACCAATATAAATGTTAGTATCATAACACCAGTATAAAAATCAATATAAATGTTGGTAGAAGCATTGATATGTGCATAATACTATTGGTATAAGCATCCGTATGAGCATCGGTACACTTTCATCAATATACATATTGGTATTTACTTGCAAACTCACCATATAAATGATGGCATAAGCATTGGTATGTCCCTATGCAAAATCATCTGTATAAGTGTTAGTATGCCCCTCGGCATATGGACGCTCATATCGACACTTATACCCATGATTGTATCTGCAAACAAAAATAGGTAGAGTGTGTTGTCTCTTGCTATAGCAACATGACAATGGTGTTCTGTAGCAAATGAAAAAACACACTGCCCCAAAAAAAATGAGTACATGTGACATGTACTCTAGTGGTTTTTGGTTTATGGTTTAGATGAGCGGAAACCAAAACAACATTTGATAAAGGAAAACACATTGTCGAACATAAAAGAGATATGTAGAAGTGGAATGAACCATGAACCATGTACAAAAGAGAGATTCCATAAATGAGCAATGTACAAAGAGATATTCCCCAAATGAACCATGTGCAAAAGTGTGACAACCCACTACGATATATGAGCCAATACAAAATGTGGCAAACCTAAGCCATATATGAACCAAATACACGATTATGGCACACCACTACCATATATGATCCAAATACAGAATTGTGGCACACCATTGCCATACACATGTGGAGAGGGATCAAAACATCTATATATGCATTCTTGCAACAAAGGACATTCATGAATGAGATAAAATGAAAGATATTTATAAAAAACAAGAAAAAAACACTAAACCAAGCTCAGAAGCTCACCTCACCATAGATGCTCCCATGAAACGCTTCACAGCATCCCTCCAAGTCCCTCAACAAGGCAACCAATCGATGATGATATCCATGAGCCTCCTCCGCTCGTGTTAGAGGAAGACCCATTGCCAAATCCTACAACAAATATGAAAAACATGATATTAACAAACATGATATGCTTAACACAAGAAAATACAATAATCAAAAGGATCTAATTTTTTCCCAATTTATATATATATTTTATCATATATTTAATATCGAACCAATAACCCTTATCCAAAAACCATTACCATGAAACATGTATATGTGTCTATGTATATGTAATGTTTGTGTGTGTGTATGTGTGTGTATGCATGTGTATATATATGTGTATGTGTATATGTGTATATATGCATGTGCGTATGTACCTAGAAACCCTGAAACCCTAGTCCTAAAACCCCAATCCTAAAACATGTATGAGTGTGCATGTGTGTATGTATATGTGTGTGTATGTGTATATGTGTGTGTACGTGTATACGTGTGTATGCATGTGTGTATGTATGTAAAAATCCTAAAACGCTAATCCTAAAGCCCTAACCCTAAAACATATATATATATATATATATATATATATATATATATGTGTGTGTGTGTATGTGTATGTGTGTATATGTCTATATGTGTGTATGCATGTGTGTGTATGTAATTCTAAAACCCTATCCCTAAAACATGTGTGTCTATGTGTATGTGTATATGTGACTATGTGTGTCTATGTGTATGTGTATGTATGTATATGTGTGTGTGTTGGGGGATTCTTGGACAAGAAGGAGTTTGAGGGTTTGTAGGAGAAAAGGAAAAGACAAGAAGAGAAAATACACCCTGGAAGCCTCTGCCGATTGATTACACTAAGACAAATACAATGTTGAAGTACAATACAAGCCAATACTTCTGTGAAAAATCCCACAGAGTGCTCAATTACAAATTACCAAATACCCAAAGTCTTCTTGCTGCCGGCCTCCTCTGCACCAGACTTCGACCTGCTTCAAGTTTATCCTCGTGCACACCTTGCACCAAGCTTCCACTAAGGGGGAGGAATGAATACCTTCTGTCAGCATGCGCACACTACAAGGAGACCTTGAGATCCTTGGGGGACTAGCTTAGCACTCTTTGCACAATCCCTTAGTCACTCTCCATGCACTACTTCAACTCCACTTCTGTGCATGGCACACTGGTGACTCTTGCACTTCTCTCTCTTTCTTCACTTAGACTATGCTTCTCTTGCTTACACTAGAATGGTCCAAGAATAGTCCTTGCCTTGATTTGAGTGTGTCGATCACGTACACTCCTAACTGCAATACTATCTTGGTGCTCACTTTGATGTCCCAAGATTTTCTTCACAAGTGGCAGCCAACGACTCCTGTTTTCTCCTGTAGTGACTTTAGACTAAAACCAAAAATTTAATTGGGGGGCCATATTTTCACCTGTGCGTACGCTGCCGCTTCACATACCTTCACATTTCCTTTTAAGTCTTCACTTTTGCACATAAGAGAGGGTTCACCTGAACCTTCCAAAATACTTTAAAAACACTTTGAACCTTAGGGAAATTAGAGAAAATACCTCTGCAACCTGCAACCCACTTTCTCCAATTTACCCTTTGTGGACAATTGATTGTGCACTACCTGTGCACTTTGACACCTGCACTTTAGCACTTTGACTTTGCACCTATTGACCTTGACCTTGACCTTGTTGACTTTGACCAATTGACTTTGACCTTTTGACTTTGATTGTAGTTGACTTTGACCAACATGACTTTTATGGGCTCAATAGTTTCCCACCACCTAATGTGCTCTCCGTCGTGGAGAGCTACAGCCAAAACTCTGAGCATATAGGACACCATGATAATGGAGCTGCAAAAACTTGAAGAGGACATCTGAGCAGCAACCAATTCCACCAAAAGCAGGATAGAACAAGCACCAGAGAAGAACCAAAAATTGGATTTTGCCATGGAAAAGCAAAGGGTTGCAATGGGAGGGTAGAAAGGAGTAGGAGGGGAGGGCTGAGGGGCGGGGATTGAAGGGATAAGGGGGGGTTAAGGATGTGGCTGGGCAGATTGGTAAAGGCAGGGCATGGGGGTATGATGATGGGGTCTAGAGGGGGTGAAAATGATCAAACAGTAGAGCTACAGAGGGTGCATGTGGGAGATTATGAAACATAAGGTAAGACAAGGTGAGAATAGACCATGTGGACAATGTGGTGAAATAAAAACATGTGAGAATTGTGTTCAAAACATGTGGGTTTGACCAAAAGTCAGAGAAAAAGTTGGAATTTGGAAAAATAAAGCCAAAAACTGAGTTCAGAGGTGCCAAAAAACATTGAAATGACTCCATTTTTGCAAAAAAAAACGGCCAACCGAGGCACGATCTAGAGCCGAAAGCTTTGAGCCATAAAAATTAAAAAAATAATAATATATATATTTCTTTTTCTTTTTTTTCTGAGCGCCCATACAGATAAAAATAAAAAGAAAAATAAATAAAATGAATAATAAAATAAAATAAATAAAATAAAAAATAAAAATAAAAAAATAAAAAATAAGAAAATAAACAAAATAAAATTAAAAAAAAATAAATTTGGGGAGGGGGGGGGGGATTGGTCGGTGGGGGGGGGGGGGGGGGGGGGGGGGGGGGGGGGGGGGGGGGAGGGGGAGGGGGTTTGGTCGGTGGGGGGCGGGGGGGCGGGAGAGAGTTTTTTTTTTAATATTTTTTCCTCAACCCGAAAAATCCGGGGGGCCGTTTTCTTCTTTTTTTTTTGGTTTGAAAAAATAATCCAGAAAAAACTGAAAAAGCTTACAAAAAATCCAAAAAAATTGCCAAAAAAAGCCAAAAAAAATCTGAAAAAATTCTTAGAAAAATTTTTACATGGTTAGGCCCAAGTTCCTTACTGAAAACCATAGAGAGCTTCCTTTATTCCTCAAATTTTGCAAGAAAATGATACATGAAAAGGGGAAAAATGCTAAAAAAATTCTAAAATTGCTTGAAAAAATTCCAAAAAAAATTCCTAAAAATTCCAAAAATTGCACCTTTACAAAGTTTATGAAATGGCTGCTAAATTTGCTAAGAATTCAAGAAACAAGCATGAAATGGATAAAGAAAACTACTAAAACTTAAGCAAAAATGGAATAAGAGGACTATGTATAACCTGGACAAATTCTGCAGGTTCCAGGTGATCCATAAATCTTCACTTTTGTTGATGATAGGCCTTGAGCCTTGTATTGTTGACTCAGAGAGACTCCTCCATAATCTGCAATTGTTCTACACTTCATTGATTTTGTCTTGTCCTTGGGCACACTAGTCATCTGATAGGGGTACCCTAAATCCTTCATTAGAATGTTATCTCCTCCAGCAACTTTATGACTTAATCAGCAAAATTTTGTTTTGACTATTCCAGCTTCTTCATCCAGTGGAACCCTATGTTTCCAAAGACTGGTAGGTACACCTTCCACATTCTTGTAAAGCCTTGCACTTGCTATCATAAGAATTGCCATAACAACAGATGATAGCCATACTAGTATCCATAAAAAAATGGCCATTGACATATGAATTGGAGTAGCTTCATCACTGCTGCGTATAAGGGCTTTGCTTTTCTTCTCTTTGCTATGGCCTTTGACTGAGACTGTTTCAACCTGAGTGATTTCCTCTTTTTCTTCATATGCTTCTTCTTTACTTGAGTTTGGAAAAATTCCATAGCAGGAAGATGGGTCTTTTGCATGGAGCCAAGCCAACATGTTTTCATCTTCATATAAATCTGCTCCTTCAAATAGGTGTGCTTCTGGGTTGTCCACCATTTCTTCTTCCATACAAATACCAATTGTATGCATCATGCTAGTATTTTTCTGATTGTCTGGTCCTCCTTCTAAAACTATCTGCTGCAACTCTTTTCCCTCTTGCTTTACCCACATTGTGTCCTTGCCCTAGTCATGCAGCACATTGGCATGCCTTAACCAAGGTCTCCCAATTAATAGATGGAAGCTTCCTTCTACCTGTGGCACCCTTAAAACAACAAAGTCCAAGTTGAAGATGGTACCTTGTATCTTGACTAGAACTCCAGGGACCACACCCATAGGCCTTACTATGCTTTGGTCTGCCATTGTTACAGTGAAGTTTGCAGGTCGTGAAGGGTATAGTCCAATCTTTTTCATGGTATATTCAGGCATCAAGTTAATGCCAGAACCACCATCCACAATAACTCCTTGAAACTCATGACCTTTAATAGAGATTGTTAGCCGAGGGCTCTTGTAATCTGTGAGGGGTGCTTCCCCTACACTTTTATCTTTATGCATAACAACAGCCTTTGCCACTAAACTTGTTGTGGACATTTCATCAATTATCTACAAGAGTTCTGACCTGAACTTCCCATCCATCTTTATTAAATAAAAAATACTAACCTCCTTTTTCATGGACTTGAGCAGTCTGGAAGCTTCTGATCCCTTAAGAGCATGGGCTGCATGTGACTTATCAAACTCCTCATGAGCCCTGTTGAATGCATGTTCAATGGCATCACTGGTACCTGTGAAATTTTCTTTTTGCCTTGTATCTGCACTTGCGGTGGCTTTGTCTTCAGACACACCTTTGTCTCTGTTTAATCCATTAATCATTCATTCTTGACCTATTTCCACTTGAGCCTTCCCCTTGCTTCTTGTCTGCATCGTAAAAGATTCAATTTCGTCTAAATGCACCACCTTGGTAGATGGAGATGGCACATTGACCTGATCTAACACTTCTTCTTTGTGTACAGAAATCATTTGAATATGGGGCCCGGATGAAGAGGCTTGATTCTTAGGACAACAATTTGTATAGTGGTCCCTAGCCTCTGGGCAGTTCCTGCAAGGAGGGGCATTTTCTGGGAGAGTGCACCTACTTTGATAGTGCCCACATTCTCCACATCTGAAACAAATAATTGGCCTCCGTGGCCTATTTCCAAAGTTATCCCTCTGTCTAGGGTTATAAGTGTTACCTTGATTCGGTGCAACAGCCATCACATTTGTGGGTGGTAGGGATCCTCCTTGTGTCCAGTATGTCGTTGCAGGCATTCCCCTTGATTGGCATTCATGGGCCTCATGACCAACTTTCCTGCATAACTGGCAAGTCACACTTAACAGAGGACATTCACTTACTATGTGACCTTGCTTGCTGCACATGGAACACCAAAGTCCACTCTTGATACCACCCCCTTTGAGTTCCTGCCACTCCTGTTGCAGTTGAGCCGATTCCTCTGGTTGGGCCTCCTCCTCCTTTTGGAGCTTTAGTGCTTCAATCTCTCTTCTCAACTAGGCAACAACATTCTCCTCCTCTTTGTAGGGCTTATTTCTTTTTAAGCCCTCCAGCTCCCTCCTTAGCTGGATCACTGGATCCTCCATTTCTGTACCATATGTTGGTTGGGAAGAAGTAGCTCCATACTGGCGCCTTATCTGCTCCAGGCGTGTAGCTGTGTTGATGAACTCCTCTATGGAGGTTGTAGGTAACACTAATTCCTTTATTTTGCATTGGGTGGCCACTGTTAGGGGCTTGGCTAACCATTTCTTAACAAAAAGATTATGTGGTGGATCTAGCAATTTAGCCATTAGCGCCTTGGCCCTAGTCACAAACTCTGAGAACTTTTCTCTTGGACCCAATCTCAAATTTTCTAGTTCTTCTATGATGATCTCTGTAGTATTCCCATGTTGGAATTGATTTTTAAATGCATCTTTCATCAAATCCCAAGTTGTAAAATGGTTTTCAGCAAACTGGTTGAACCACTTATCTACTAATCCTTCTAATGTGGTAGGGAAGAGAATCAAGAAGGCATCCTCCCTACCCATTAAGCCTCTAGTCTTACATAGTGCCAAAAACCTTGTAATGTGTTCATCTGGATCCTCCTGAGCTAGGCCTTTGAAAGAAGGAAACTTTATATTTAATCTTGAGAGTAAGGTTTCCAAGTCTACCTGTCCTGTCATGCTCTTTACTGATGAGGTTGAAGATAGTGGACTGGAGGACCTTCTAACAACCTTCCTTCTTGTTTGCTTGTAGGTGACCCTCAATGTTTGGGACCAGGTTGCGGTCATGAGAAGCTCATAGCCCACTTAATATGAGACACTTGATAAGAATATTTACCTTTTGGTTGATGAAGTAGCACTGTAGTAGCACTGTAGACACGTGACCTCTGCTATACTTTGCACTTGGTTTCTCCTAAGCTCAAATCTCCTTGGAAGTCCCACCGGGCGTGCCAAATTTTGTTGGGGGATTCTTGGACAAGAAGGAGTTTGAGGGTTTGTAGGAGAAAAGGAAAAGACAAGAAGAGAAAATACACCCTGGAAGCCTCTGCCGATTGATTACACTAAGACAAATACAATGTTGAAGTTCAATAAAAGCCAATACTTCTGTGCAAAATCCCACAGAGTGCTCAATTACAAATTACCAAATACCCAAAGTCTTCTTGCTGTCGGCCTCCTCTGCACCAGACTTCCACCTGCTTCAAGCTTATCCTTGTGCACACCTTGCAACAAGCTTCCACTAAGGGGGAGGAACGAATACCTTCTGTCAGCATGTGCACACTCCAAGGAGACCTTGAGATCCTTGGGGGACTAGCTTAGCACTCTCTGCACAATCCCTTAGTCACTCTCCATGCACTCCTTCAACTCCACTTCTCTGCGTCGCACACTAGTGACTCTTGCACTTCTCTCTCTTTCTTCACTTAGACTATGCTTCTCTTGCTTACACTAGAATGGTCCAAGAATAGTCCTTGCCTTGATTTGAGTGTGTCGATCACGTACGCTCCTAATTGCAATAGTATCTTGGTGCTCACTTTGATGTCCCAAGATTTTCTTCACAAGTGGCAGCCAACAACTCCCTGTTTTGTCCTGTAGTGACTTTAGACTAAAACCAAAAAATAAATTGGGGGGCCATATTTTCACCTGTGCGTACACTGCCGCTTCACATACCTTCACATTTCCTTTTAAGTCTTCACTTTTGCACATAAGAGAGGGTTCACCTGAACCTTCCAAAATACTTTAAAAACACTTTGAACCTTAGGGAAATTAGAGAAAATACCTCTACAACCTGCAACCCACTTTCTCCAATTTACCCTTTGTGGACAATTAACTGTGCACTTTAGCACTTTGACTTTGCACCTATTGACCTTGACCTTGATCTTGTTGACTTTGACTAGTTGACTTTGACCAGTTGACTTTGACCAATTGACTTTGACTGTATTTGACTTTGACCAACATGACTTTTATGGGCTCAACAGTGTATATGTGTCTGTGTGTGTTTGCATGTGTGCATGTATGTAAAACCCTCAAGCCCCTAATTCTTAAAACCTATCCCTAAAACATGTGTGTCTATGTGTATGTGTATATGTGACTATGTGTGTCTATGTGTATGTGTATGCATGCATATGTGTCTGCATGTGTATGTGTGTGTTTGCATGTGCACATGTATGTAAAACCCTTAAGCCCCTTATCCTAAAACCCTAACCCTAAAACATACATTTCTATGTGTATGTGTATATGTGACTATGTGTGTCTATGTGTATGTATATTTATGTATATATGTGTGTATGTGTATGTGTGTATGCATGTGTGCATGTATGTAAAACCCTAAAGCTTTAGCGCTAAAACCCTAACTCTAAAACATGTGTGTGTGTGTATTTTTGTGTCTGTATATGTGTGTGTATGGGTATGTGTGTATGCATGTGTATATATATGTGTATGTGACTATGTGTCTATGTGTTTGTGTATGTATGTATATGTGTGTGTATGTGTATATGTGTGTATGGGTATATGTGTGTATGTACATGTGTGTGTATGTGTATGTGTGTCTATGTGTGTGTATATGTGTAGCTCTTTTTTGTGTGTATACATGCTTGCAAGTATATGTGTGTCCATATGTGTATGTATGTGTATGTATGTATATGTGTGTGCATGGATGTGCATGAATGTATGTATATGTGTGTGCATGTATGTATGCATGTATATGTGTGTTTATGTACATGTGTGTATCTATATGTGTGTATGTATTCATATGTATGCACGAATATGCATGAGTGTGTGTGTATGCATGTGAGTGTGTGTGTATATGTGTGTGTCTATATGTGTATGTATGTGAGAGTGTATGTGTATGCATATGTATGTGAATGTGTCTATGTATATATGTATGTGTGTATGTACACGTGTGTGTGTGTATGTACATGTGTGTATGTATGTGTGTGTATGTATGCATGCATATGCATGAATATGCATGAGTGCATATGTATGCATGTGCGTTTGTGTATATGTGTTTCTATGTGTGTATGTGTGAAAAGGTGTGTGTATCAATATGTGTGTATGTGTGTATTTGAGTGTATGTGTGTATGTATATGTGTGTCTCTTATGTGTGTATGCATGTGAGAGAGTATGTGTATGCATATGTGTATGCATATGTGTATGTATAGATATGTGTATGTACACATATGTGTGTGTATGTATATGTGTGTGTATGTATGTATGCATGCATATGCATGAGTATGCATGTGTGTGTATTTATCTCTCTGTCTCTCTCTTTCTCTCTCTCTCTATCTCTCTCTCTTCCTCTCTCTCTTTCATCTCTCTCTCACTCTCTATCCATCATCTCTCTCTCTATCTCTTTCTCTATCTTTGTCTCTAATAATAAAACAAAACAATACATGCATGTACATAAATCACTTTCATTGATGTAATTTTGCTTGGATCACTCCCAAAGGGCAATCGATGTCATCTCTCATCAAATTACAAAAACCGACACCAAAGAGCTCTTGTAAAACAAAAGGGAAGAGAAATTAGGCAAGAAAAACATAGAGAAAGAGAGAGGGTGGAAGAGGGCATGCATCACTTACCAAGATGCGAGAGAGAGAGGGGGAGAGAGAGAAATGTGTGTTTGTGAAGAGGGAGAGAGAGAGAGAGAGATGTGTGTGTGTGCACAAGACAAGCACATTGTAGGTGGACGTGTGAGATCGAGCACAATGAAGGTGCATGCAAATTCGACAGTAACCGGTCATAGGTCAAAAGAGAGGAGTGTCAACTTTTTTCTTTCAAGTTATTAAAATGCACTATTTCTATATGTGTCCGTATGAGCATTGGTATGTTTACTAGGACTAACAATGCTTATACCGATGCTTATAACAATGCATATATCGGTGCTCATACTAAAGGCTAGTTTTTTGGATGCTTATACCGGTGACAACTTACCAATGGCTATAGCGACCGCCAAGTGACCATCCGTATGGATAGCATCATTTTTCCAAAGATTTCCAATGGTCATACCGATGCCAAGGTATGACCATCTGTATGGCTATCATCGTTATAAGATTCATATGTTGTATTTTTTAGACAATTCTAAGTGTTACAAGGTTGGATATAGTCATGGATTGCATAATCCATTTCATAAAATCATTTGGAAACTTCTTTTAAGTTCTTGTACTAACTTACACAACAGTATAACTTCTAAGATACGATCAATACATTATTTAAAATTGGTGAGGAGTAAGTCTTTCTTGAGAAACCTACGATTTTTATAAATACGCTCCTAGAATATCTTCAAGGCAATCGGTTACTCATTTTATATTTCTCCCATTGATGTCTATTTCTTGAAGAGTTATTTTATTCCTCCCATCAATAGCACAAATTTATATTTTCGATGAACAATGTGCCCAACTGGAAACTCATAGAGTTTCCATGTACTCAAGTTATATATTTCTAGAACATGTTGCATTCTATAGGATGTGTAAGAGGCAGTGCATCAAGTTAACTTTGTGATCCATCCTTTTCACAACCCTCCAATGTCCTTTATGCATAGAGTACACATGCAGAAGCAAAATGAAAACAAGAGTGTTCTCACAAAAGAAAGAGTGTGAGAGACTCATACTGAGTACACCAAGAAATGGGTAAACTCACATGGATTAGAAATGAGTTTGCCAAGAGCATGGAGTAGGATCTTGAAGCTTCTAAACAAGTACAAATGGAGTCCCTTCTTATATAGATTTGGGAGGGGATCTCCAAAGTTCATCTCATGTGGGATAATTCCCCTCAATGGAGAATGAATACAATGGTAGAAGCAAATGGCAAGGTACCCAAATACAAAGGATATAATATAAAATGGAAATGTAATGGAAATGGAATGGAAATAGAGTGAATCCAAGAACCCCTCTATAGCTCCATTTTGTAGAGTATGGAGGTTGCTAGGGTATGAGAGAAAGGTCCACCAAGAATGTAGCAGCAGCAGCATGAGCACCAAATTGGAAGTCGCCATCTCAAAATCCATAGCCTCCAAGTGGTATCAACCATGTGCAATGGCCAGGTACTCCATAAAACGTCCACCAGATGGATCAAGCAGATGCTCCATAGGTATGCCACCAATTATTGATATATTTAGGTATTGATGTGTGTGATGACACTAGGACCACAATGGCACTTTTTTCCCTCTTTCGGACGTTTTTTTGCTCAGCTTGTATATATGACTATAGCCCTAATGGGTTACTTATCTTTGTACATTCTCGTGGTAATACATTCAATACTATATGTTGTGCTCCAAGCTTTTTCTTCTTCCTTGGTGCGGAAATTGCAATTTGAGCTCCTTTCGGCCTCTCTATGCACTATCGCAGTGCTTGTGTAGGCTATTTTGTCTTTTTGTGCCAAAGATATATACAAGTTTCATTTCACCAGTATAAGCATCTCAAAGTCTGCTACAAGTTTTGCAGCACTCGTCAAGGTAGTTCTTTTCAACTTTTTAGATACATTCATTTTTGTGCATCAGGGTATTTGAGTTAGTGGCCATGGCTAAAAGCAGTGATGTATTTCGTATGTTGGTTGTTGAGTATAAGTTGGATGGTACCAATTACCCATTGTGGGCTTATATGATGATACATGTGTTGGTTGCAAAAAGACTCTAGAACATTGTGCAAGGTGTTTAAAAACATCCTATTACACCTAAAAATACAAGTATTGAAGCTGATGTAGATGGCACTGAAGATGTAGACATTCTTCAGATTCCTATTTGTGCTCTAGTTTTTGCTTCACCTAGTTTTTTGCTAGGTGGCACTGAAGATGGCACTGATGATGTAGACATTCTTCAGATTCCTATTTGTGCTCTAGTTTTTTGCTCTAGTCGTTGGGATGGCAGAGATGCTCAGACACATGCATTGATAGCCTTGTCTATCAAGCGTGCCATTATTTCTCACATTCACTCTTGGAGAATAGCTAAGGATGTTTGGGCTGCACTTATCACATTGTACTAGGCTAGAATGAAGCTCATGTTGCTTACTTATGAAAACAATTGGAGAGTAGCATGTGAATAAAGGGGATTCAATGGACAATTTTTTAACAAAGATCAAAGACTTGAAGGAACACTTGATTTTTGCTCATGATGTTATACCAGATAGCTCACTTGTGGAGACCATTCTAAATGGTCTTACTGACTCATATTAGAGTTTTGCTTCTACTCTTCATTTGATGATAAAAGGCAATTCAAATGCCTTGTTATTTGAGGAGTTAATCTCTCTTCTATTATAGGAAGATCAGTCTAGGTAGAACAGGTCCATTATGCATATTGCAGATCAAGATTTCCTAGCTAGTCAAAAGGGCAAAGGTAAATGGAGCTCATCTACTAGTAAGCAAAAGTTTGCAAATGTTGCACATTCAAAGAAGGAAGATGAAGATGAGAATAAATCATAATATCACAAATTCTTTTTGCTAAAACATATCAGCCATGTACCGAGGTTTTTACCGAGGGAAATGAACGCGTGCATTTTTGCCCCGACGTCGGTGTAGGTGTCGATATGCGCATCAGAATAAAGCACCGATACGGGTGTCAGTATAATCCTCGGTATGAGCATTGGTATAACCGTCGATATATACGTCGGTATTACTAATGCTCATATTGACGGTTATATCGACGCCTCTATTGGGTGTACCGTCGCGTATGCCGGTGCCTGCTAGGTGTACCGACACTTATTCTGATGGCATTACTGGGAGTACTGTCGCTTATACTTACGACCATATCGACAATTTTTTTTCTGGGCAAAGTGTGTTGTCTTTTGCTACAGCAACATTACCATGATGTTATTTAGCAAAAGACACTGATACACTGCCCCAAAAAAACCTACTACATGTGATGTGTACTTTAATTTCAACTGAAATATGATTTCATAAAACAAAATATTATTGGACACAAAATAGATAATGAGAATGAACCATGAACCATGTACAAAAAGAGTTATATATTTCATAAATGAAGCATGTACAAGATTGTGGAAAACCACTGTCATATATGACGCTTTTACAAAATGTGGCAAAACATTGCATTTCCATATAAAAATCAAATAAAAAATTTTGGTGTGCCACTGTCATACACATGCAAATAATGTTCCATATCAACAGTCCTGCAACAAAGAACATTCATGAAATGAGATAAATTCACATGAAATTTACAAATAACAAGTAAAAACCAAGTTTATAAATTGATCACCTCATTGCAAATGCTCCCATGAAACGACCACACCACGTCCCTCCAAGTCCTCCAACAATGCAGTCAATCCATGATAAAATCCATAAGCCTCCTCCATTAGTGTTGGAGGATGACCCATTGCCAGCTCCTGCAACAAATATACAAAACATTAGAGGAATATACATGAGAAGCTTAACACAAACAAATTCAATAAACCAAATGGTACTTACAAACGCGTGACGCATCGTGTCATATCCGTCGCTGCCCAAATGTGACGGTCCAACCGTATCTAAACGTGTGGCTACGGCATCTCGATGGTGGCGATATCGGGCACGAGTCGGCTGCTAATCATCGCGAATCATATCCCACTCCTCAGCATCTAACCATACATGCTTTGGTAAGCCTGCTCTGAAAGCATTACGAGCCTCGGATTGTCGATGGGACATAAATTCACGTGCGGTGTGCATAATCCACTCTGAACTAACAAGAGGCTGCCCATCGGCTAGTCACAACTCCTGATAAATTGTCTCTGTGATATAATTCTTCCGATCTTTATCTTGTTCACTCCATTTCAACATGATAGAGTGTCCAAAATATATGGAGCAAAGCTGTCGTATACGTGCACGCATTTCTTTTTTGACCGCATCCATCACTCGAGCTCCATCTCGAATACTATACACCTTGGAGTCATCATGGTCATGAGCATCCCAAGGTGTACGTGGTGCACCACGTGGCTTACCTACATCTAAAGTACTCGTCCTAGGAGTAGAAGTAGGCGACACAATGTCCGTTGCATTGCCTTCACAATAGCCACCTCCTCTAGACCTACTTGTAGATCCACTCCTAAAACCTCCTGCTCGAGAGCGTGACCTCGAGCTATGAGACGGGCCAGCACCTGTATCACGTTGAGGTGTAGAACGCACATGTCTACTACTAGAGCGAATAGGGGATGGCTGAAAAGATGGTCGTGGTGGAGTCATAAAGCTAGGAGACATACCTTTGGCAGGAGTAGCACCACCCATAGGAGTGATGCCGGTAGAAGTGACACCTGCAAGAGTGACATGGGTGGGAGTCAGGCTGGTAGGAGTGAGACTGACAAGAGTGAGGCCACCAAGAGTGAGGCCGGGGGGAGTGCTACCACGAGCGATCCAATATTGTCACGCAGCGGCCATATACGTGGGAGGTACCTAAGAGATGAACTCTAAGAACTACTCCCCTATCATGGGAAAGACCTAGACCTAAAACATGTATATATGTGTATGCATGTGTATATATATGTGTATGTGTATATATATATATGTAATATAGATATGTGTATAAGTATATGTGTGTATATGTATGTGTATATATATGTACTCTGATTAAAATCCTTAAAATTAATCCTATGTTTACATATTTAATTACATATATTTAATTAATTTATTTAAAACACTAATTCTTTTCATATTTATGTATCTATATAATTATCCTATTATATATATATATATATATATATATATATATATATATATATATATATATATATATATATATATATATGTATATAATCAGATTTTTTTCTTACTTTTTTTCTATATTTTCTCTTTATATAAATTTAATTGAATAATATGTATGCCTAAACCCTAAAACCCTAATCTTAAAGATCTAGACGTAAAATATGTATATTTCGATATGCATGTGTATATACATGTATATATGTATTATATGTGTATGTGTATGTGTGTATATATGTTATGCATGTCTAAAAACCCTAATCGGAAAAACCTAGACCTAAAACATGTGTGTATGTGTATGCATGTGTATATATATGTGTATATACATATGTGTATAACTGTATGTGTGTATGTGTATGTGTATATATACTTACTCTGATTAAAACCCTTAAAATTAAACCTATTTTTATATGTTTAATTAATTTATTTAAAGCACTAGTTCTTTTCATATTGATTTATCTATAAAATTATCCTATTATATATATATATATATATATATATATATATATATATATATATATATATATATATATATATATATATATATATATATATATATATATATATATATATATATATATTAAGATTGTTTTCTTTATTTTTTTCTATATTTTCTCTTTTATTGAATTATATGTATGCCTAAACCCTAAAACCCTAATCTTAAAGATGTAGACCTAAAATATGTCTATTTCTATATGCATGTGTACATACATGTATATATGAATTATATGTGTATGTGTATGTGTATGTGTGTGTATATGTTATGCATGTGTAAATACCCAAAAACCCTAATCGGAAAGACCTAGACCTAAAACATGTGTGTATGTGTATGCATTTATATATATATGTGTATGTATATATGTGTGTATATATATGTGTATAAGTATATGTGTATGTATGTGTAAATAGCCTAAAAACCCTAATCCTATTTTTATATGTTTAATGTAAAAAGAAACTTTAAAATTGTAATTTTATATATTTAATTATATATATTCAATTAAAACACTAGCTATTTTCATATTTGTTTATCTATATAGAAATCGTACATGTGTGTGTATATGTGTGCATGTGTGTATGTATGTGTGTGTGTGAATGTATGCATGTGTGTATATGTGTATGTGTGTCTATGTATGCATGTGTGAGTATATGTGTATGTGTGTGTATGTTTGCATGTGTGTGTATGCATTCATGTGTGTATGTATGTGTGTGTGTGTGCATGCATGTGTGTATCTATGTGTGTGTGTGCATGTGTGTGTATATGTGTGTGTATGTATGCATGCATGTGTGTATATGTGTGTATGTATGCATGTGTGCACATATGTGTGTGTATGTGTGCATGTGTGTACATGTGTGTGTGTATGTATGCATGTGTGTATATGTGTATGTGTGTGTGTATGCATGTGTATAGTGTGTGTGTATGTATGCATGTCTGTACATGTGTGTATGTATGTGTGTGTGTATGTATGTGTGTGTGTATGCATGTGTGTATATATTGTGTGTGTATGTATGCGTGCATGTGTGTATATGTGTATGTATGTGTGTATACATGTGTGTATCTGTGTATGTATGTGTGTATACATGTGTGTATGAATGTGTGTATCTGTGTGTGTGTGTATGCATGTCTGTATATATGTGTGTGTATGAATGTGTGCATCTGTGTGTGTGTCTGTATGTGCGTTAATGCATATGTGTATATGTATGTGTGTATGTATGTGTGTATGTATGTGTGTATGTATGTGTGTATGCATGTGTGTGTATGTATGCATGTGTGTATATGTGTATATGTGTGTATGATGCATGGTATATGTGTGTGTATGTATGCATGCATGTGTGTATATGTGTGTATGTATGTGTGTGTATATGTATGTGTGTATATATGTGTGTGTATGTATGTCTGTATGCATGTGTGTGTGTGTATGTGTGTGTATGCATATGTGTATATATGTGTGTGTATGTATGTGTGTATGCATGTGTGTATGCATGTGTGTATGCATGTGTGTATGCATGTGTGTATGCATGTGTGTGTATGTATGCATGTGTGTATGCATGCATGTGTGTATATGTGTGTGTATGTATGCATGCATGTGTGTATATGTGTGTGTATGTATGCATGCATGTGTGTATATGTATGTATGTATGCATGTGTGTACATGTATGTGTGTATGTATGCATGTGTAGATGTGTGTGTGTATGTATGTGTGTGTGTATGTATGCTCTATCTTTCTATCTATATCTTCCTCTCTTTCATCTCTCTTTATCTCTCTCTCTCTCTTTCTCTCTCTTTGTATCTCTCTATCTCTCTTTCTCTCTCATCTCTCTCTCTCTCTCGCTCTCTCTATCTCTCTCTGTCTCTCTCTCCTCTGTCTCTTTCTCTATCTATCTCTCTCTCATCTCTCTCTCTCTCTTTCTCTCTCTCTTTATCTCTCTATCAATAGATAATAAAAAAATCACTTATAGGTATGTCCCTCTTTTAGATCGTTGTCATCAAAGCGTAATGTATGTCGTCTATTGTCCAATTCCAAAGAATCGATGCCAAAAAAATTATGCAAAATCAAAGATAAGACAAATTATAAGACCTAAACCATAGAGAAAGACAAAGGCTAAGAGTACGCGCACCACTTACCAAGATGTGAGATCTAAACAGAGAGAGTGTGTGTGTGTGTAGAGAGAGAGATCTCTATGTGTGTGTGTGTGTGCACAAGACAATGCAGGTCACAATTCCGTTCATGCGTGCAAGTTCGACAGAAGACAAACATTATTCAAACACGTGCAAAATGTTGAGTTTTGCTCTCAGGTTCCTGGTATGCTTAAAACACGACGGTCGTATATCCATCGGTATGAGCATTGGTATAAGTGTCGGTAATTTATTGGAAATTACCGATGCTTATATCGATGCTCATACCAACAACTACATTGACACTCATACCGACGCATATATTGGCGGTCCCAAGACATCCCGACGATCCGTTTTAAACAGTCATATCAACGGTCACTTGAGACCATCAGTATCTTTAAGTGGACTTTTCCAACGTTTATACCGACACCAAGAGTGACCGTCGATATAGGCAGTGTTGGTATGCCCCTCATATGTTGTAGTGTTTGTAAATATTGTAAAGGAAATGATCATGTCATAAAGAACTATCCAAAACTGGCTGCAAAAGAGGCAAAGAAAAAAGCGGATCGAATGGTTGTTGTAGAGGCCTCTACACCAAACTTAGAGTCTGCTAATCTTGTGCAGAATGAAGAATGGGCATTTACTACTCTTTGCAGTCTTGAGCCATCTTCTCCTAAAGAGTGTATACTCAAGCGTGCCCCTACAGGGAATACTATCACATGCGCCAACAACTCCTTTTATCCTGTCATCAGAGTTGGTAAAATCATTTTGAATACAAAATTTTCTGAATACTGCTGATGGTAGTTCATTCACTTTGTCAGATGCTTTATTTGTTCCAAGGATCAAGAAAAATCTGTTATCAGTTTTTGCATTAGCCAAGATTGGCTTTGTTGTGGAATTTGTTGATGACAGATGTATAGCTCATGATCTGTGAAATGCTGACATGATTATTGATTGTGGAATTTTATGTCATGGGCTATATAAGCTCATAGACTATGAAAAATCTATAAATGATTCAGCATGGGCAGTACATGATTCTCAGGCTCTGTTAGTTGCAAAGCTTTGGCATTCATGCTTTGGACATCTGAATTTTGCTAGTTTGCTATGCCTACGGAAATCGGAAATGGTGTCCTCTTTTCCCAAACTTGAGGCACATAGAAAACATGTATGTGAAGGCTATATTTTGGGCAAAATACATCATTCCTCCTTTCATAAATTTGGTTCAGTTTGAGCTACTCAGAAATTGTAGCTTGTTCATAGTGATGTGTGTGGTCCTATGCAGACACCCTATCTTGGAAAATATCTTTACTTTGTGACTTTCATTGATGATTTTTCCAGGCATGCATGGGTATATCCATTGAAAGCAAAGTCCAAAGCATTCATGTGCTTCAAAGATTTTTTTGGTTTTGGCTGAAAATCTGTCAGCATGTAAAATGGGCACCCTCCATTCTGATTGAGGGTGGAGGGATATATGTCTTCTAACTTTAATGCATTTTTGGCAGAATGTGGAATGAAACATCAATGTATGGTGCCATATACACCTCAATAGAATGGAGTTATTGAATGAAAGAATAGGTCACGCATGGAGATGGCAGGGTGTATGGTCAAGAGTTAGGCTTTACCACATAGTTTCTGGCTTGAGGCTGTCATTTGTGCAACATATGTACTTAATAGTGTCCCACTAAAGCACTACAATGTATCACTCCATATGGGGCTTGGCATGGTTGCAAGCCATCTATTGCTCATTTGCATGTTTTTGGTTGTTTGGCATATGAATTAGTGTCTGAACAACATTGGAGGAAATTGCATGATAAAGAGGTAAAATGTATTTTTGTTTGGTATAGTTGAAAAAGCAAAGGCTATCCTCTGTATCATCCATAGACTAAACACATTTTGGTTAGTCGTGATGTTGTCTTTGTGGAAGATGCTATTTAGCCTTTACTTTCATGTACGAAGGAGATATCTGTTAGCTCCAAAGACATGTCTGATACTTTGCTGCCTCTTTTTATAGGTGGATAATGTAGTGCTAGTCCTATTGAGGAAACTTCTCAGCCTTTATAGGTTTCATGTGATGATATAGATCATTCCATTTTTTATGCAGATTCACATGATGAACTTGTTGATGAGAGAGTTGATATTGAGGAGGCAAAAACTATGCCAAAAGGGCTAGTGCAGACTTTGCATGACACCAAATTAGATGTAGCTCGGTCAAACCGCACTTGTTCAGGCTCTCATAGTGCCTCTTTTGCATCAAATTCCTATGCTATGGATGCCTCTAGTCTCTATGATGAAACTGAGCCTGTTTTGTTTGATGAAGCACAAAATTCTAAACATTGGATGGTTTCAGTGTAATGTGAATATGATGCTATCATGAAAAACAGTACCTTGTCTTTATGTAACTTGCCTCTTTGCAAGAAGGCAATTGCCACTAAGTGGGTATACAAGCTCAAGTATAAACTTGATGGAACAAATGATTGGTATAAGGCTGGGCTTTTTGCAACGTTATGCACAGGAAAGAGGCATTCATTTTGATGAAACCTTTGCACCTACTTGTCGAATGACTACTGTTCATAGCATCTATGCACTTGCAACTCATCATGGATGGAATGTACATTAGTTGGACATTAAAACAACATTCTTGAATGGTGACTTACATGAAGAAGTGTATGTTTTTAAGCCCTTTGGCTTTGTGTAGAAAGGGCATGAAAACTAGGTGTGTAGGTTAAAGAAGAAATTATATCGTTTAAAGCAAGCACCATGTGCTTGCTATGAAAAGATACATGGCTATCTGATTGCACATGGTTTTGAGAAGAGTTCAATTGAAAGAACCTTACATGTTAAGCGTGCTAATAATGTGCTTCTTATTATTGTTGTGCATGTTCATGACATGCTGCTCACTAGTCCTCATGAGAAGCATATTGCTGATTTCAACACTGATTTGCATGCCTCAGTTGAGATCTATGATTTGGGTCATTTGCATCATTATTTGGGCATGCACTTTATGCAAGTTGATGGTGGAATAACTTTGTGATAAATGAAATATATTGACACATTATTGGAGCATTGGGCCTTGAAGATTGTAAACCTATTGCCACTCCTATGGAGATAGGTTTACGATTGCAGCTTCATGATGTCATATATGCATTTGATGTTGTTCTCTATCACTAGGGTGTTGGATGCTTGACTTACTTCTGCATTACTCATCTAGATATTTAGTTTGTTGTCTCATAGATGAGCAACTTTATGCGTTGCCGAGGTGTCAAGTATTGGTAGTAGTTAAGTGCATTTTTTGCTACTTGAGTCATACCTTGCTACTTTGGTTGTCTTTTCCCAAGGGGGGATCACTATCACCAGATTTGCATGCTTTTTGTGACTCTAACTATGCTGGTTTCTATGGCACACGTGTGTTCACTAGTGGTTTTTGCTTCAAGCTTGGTAGCTCATGCATATCTTGGCTAAGCAAGAAGCAACCTACTATGGCCACTTCTATTTTTGAGGCTGAGTATAGGGCAACTTTCATAGTGACTATTGATTGTGTGTGGCTTAGACGCCTTATGGTTGATTTGGGTGTTCATCACTCTTCTACCACCACCATCTTCACTAACAGTTAGAGCGCATTGCTAGTTGCAAGGAAACCCGTGTTCCATGCTCTCACTAAGCACATTGAGGTGCATTATCATTATTTTAGGGAGAGATTCTCTACTAGAGAGATCAGCTTGGCATATGTTCCCATGTAGAAGAACATTGCTGACCTTTTTATGAAGGCTCTACCTAGGGAGAAGTTTGAAGCTTTCTACAAAGCTATGGGCTTACTTCCTTTTGTGGATTGATTCCACATAGCTTGGAACTTCCTTATACATGAACTCCAGCTCCTTGTTCACTTCATTACTCCAAGGGGTATTTGTTGATGTATTTAGGTAGTGATGTGTGTGAACTCCCTAGGACCACCGGGGTGCTTTTTTCCCTCTTTAGGAGGTTTTTTTCCCTTGGCTTGTATATGCACCTATAGCCCTAACATGTTACTTATCTTTGTACAGTCTAGTGGTAATACATTCAAATCTATGTGTTGTGCTCCAAGCCTCTTCTTTTTCCTTGTGTTGTTCACGTGATTTCATAGACGTCAAACTCGAACACCAACAAGGTACAGGAACAGAACAAGTTCTCACTGGACAAGATCATCTCCATGCAGGATAGGTAAGATGACTCCATGGTATATAGGAACCTCCAAAGCTTTAACAATATCCACCACGATATGTGTATTGCCAAGAACTAGGTCTTGCAAGAACAAAATATAAATCATGAAGCATAAAGTCATAGTCACATGGTAGTACATCTGTATGGTGTAATCCTCCATGGAGTGTACAAAGTCTTGATGTGTGTAGGTAGGACCATGGAAGCCCCCTCTCAACTGAGAAGCCTACCCAAAAAAGGATCCAAATGATTCATGAATCCAAGTAGATGTCAGAGTATCCTATGGTAAACAAAAATATGTAAGACTCCAATAATGGAAGAGTACATTCTCAAAATGCTACTGTAGACGAGCTAAGTGGGATCTTCAAGATAGGAATGGAAAATTATGAGTTTCTAATCCTAGAGTAATGTCAAACTTGGTGTGAGGGGAAATGTAAACCTTCAATGGTATGATAGTAGGCATAGGCATCTGAGATATAAGCTAAGATTGTATCTCTAATAATGCTCCAAAACTATACCATGGTCTCGAAAGTCATGTACAAAAAGAGCATGCTCCTCATAGTATGACTCTCTAAAACTGGAATGATCCCCCTCTGAGGCAAAAATTGGAGGATCCAAAAGGGATGCATACTTAGAGTACTCATCAAAGGTGTAGTCTTGGGCTACTGTGACTCGGTGACTCTTTGGGTCATAGTGTTTATATGCCTTTTGCCGGTCACTATACCCGATGAAAATATACTACTGAGATTGATTATCATCATGGACTTGCACATAGGCATCACTACCAAAGGCACATAGATAACTCACACTTAGCATCTTCTGAAAGTAAGCCTCAAATGGTGTTTGGTTCTTCAAGACATCTCAGAACCCTCTGTTTTGAATATGTACAACTGTCTATACTGCTTCACCCCAAAACTTTAGTGGAAGTTGCTTTTTGTTAAGCATAACTTTGGTCATCTCAATCACACTTCGAACCTTTTATAAGGCGATACCTTGTTGAGTGGCTTGAATTGCTTGATACTTGATTCCATGTTGCTTCAAGTACTCGAAGACGTTGTGATTGACAAAGCTATTATCTCCATTAGATCAGATGACCTTCAAAGAACTTGGAAATTCTTCTTGAATTGTTTGTGTCCACTCCTTGAACTTGGAAAGGGCATCCTCTTTATGCTTGAATGAATAAACCTAGGTGTATCTAGTAAATTCATCTACTATCGGGACAACAAAAATCGACCCACTTAGAGAAGGTGTATGCATAGGTCCACAAATATGGGCATGGACTAATGTTAAGGGTTTAGATGCAGAAATTAATGCTTCTATAGACAAAGGAGAAAGTGTCTACTTGGCACATGCTTGGTAGTTCAATTCCACTTGTGCACTCCTGGGTAAACCCTTGACAAGATGGTTGGCATAGATCTTAGCTAAGCAAGAGGTATGTCCAAATTTGCAATGCCACAAGCTAAGACTTGAATCTTTTGTCATAAAACTTGAAAGCTTGTAGAGACCTTTGCCTTCAAAGCCTTGATTTATCACTTGATTAGATTCACGATTGATGACTTCAACTCTTTTGTGATTGAATTACATCGTCATGTTGCACTTTGTAATGGCCTTCACTGAGAGAAGGTTCTTACCAAGGCTTGGTACATAAAGAATATCTTTAAGTGACCTGATCTCACCTTCTCAATTAGTGACATGAACTTTTCCTCTTCCTTGGGTGTCAATGCACTTGTTGTCTCCAAGATACACTTGACATTTATGCTCTTCAAACTCATGAAAATCATCTTTGTCATTGCATATATATAAGCACCACTATCAAAAATCTATTCTTTCTTGGGAGTGGATGTGACAAGTGCTTTTTGTTCAATTGTGAGAACGAGATCTTCACTTCTGTAGTGAGATTGATGTTTGCTCTTTGAAGTAGACTTAGACTTATCCTTGTTCTTCTTCTTCGAGCAATATTTTTCGATCTAGCCAAACTCACCACAAAAACTGCAAGCGAACTTCTTCTTACCTTTTTCCTTCGATTCTTGAGGGCCTTTTTGTCCTTTAGTCTTGTGGAAGGTAACTTTGACCTTCATGGCTATTTCTTGGGTAGCTTGGATCTTTTGTCTAGAGTCATGGAGAAGCAATAAACTTCTAACTTCTTCGCAAGTGAGTGCTTGATCTCTATTGTATAGAGTGGTTACAAAAGTCTCATAAGACTGAGGAAGCTTGTTGAGTAACCTTATGGTCATATCTTCACTTGAAATTTTCCATCCACAAAGTTCTTACTTGCGTTGATAATCTTGAAATTAGGATATCACTTTTGTGATGGTGTCTTGTGGACGTATAGTGAGATTCTGAAACTCGGCCTCTAACACATAAATCTTAAAAGGTGTTTTATCTTCATAAAAATTTGCTAGAGTATCCCAACCTTCTTTTGAAGTCTTACATCAAGTGATGTGAGCCTTTGTCAATTCATCACATGCGAGGAAAATTGGGCCTAATGCTTGCTTGTCCTTTACATTCCATATACTCCAAGCTCCTAGATCTCCTTATTAGGCTCTCGTTCTATGCCTTCAACAAATGATGTACAATAGATTTGTATAGAGATAGACCCTAATTGTATCCTTCAAAAGGTTGTAATTTGTGCCATTTAGCCTTTCATATATTGGCGTAAAGGAGGGTAAATATAATTTACTTGAGGATGTGGCATTTGAAATCATTGACATTATTGTAGTTGAAACGAAGTTACCACACTTCCGATAAAACATTATTCCACCAAATTGAGTTGGGGTAGGGGTGGGGGTGGGGGTTTAGAGTTGCCCTATACTTCTACCAAAAATAAATTAGATACCTTGGAGAGGGGGGCTTAGAATAGCCCTACACTGAATAATGCAAGAGAGGCACCTTGGAGGGGGGAGGGGTGTAGAATAGCCCTATGCTTGCAAAAAAATCAAGATGATTCATTATCAGAGGAGGGCTTAGAGTAGCCTATTGCACATAGAGAAAGTCACACTTGGGGCTTAGAGTAGCCTCCCAAGACACACACACACACACACACACATACACCTCCTTCTTATGCTCGAATGACAAATAAGGGGCACTTAGTGCCAAAGGGTATTCTGAGGTAAGCCATTGTGAGAAATACAAATGAGGGCCAATCAAAGTGTCAAATTTGGAGTTGAAACCCTTGAGCAAGTACAAAGTAACTCTTGTGAATGGTTCCAAATTGAGCACCACGATAGGGTTACTTACCCTTGGGAAGTTACAACAATTCGTTTGAGATATAGAAAAGAGATTATAATTTACCAAAGATGTGTCTTTCGAGTGTTAGGATGGTTATAGCACTTAGTGCCAAAAGAATAATGCAACAAGTCAATGTGAGCAAAAGATTAGTTTTGACAAACTTTTATGTGATCCTATGTGTTGAACAAAAATCAAATTTTAGCCCTAGACCATTAGAGAATGCATCTAAGTAAGCCACTTGAAGTGGGACGGTGTGACCCCAAAACCTTAAAAGGTATTAATCATCAGTGATGGGAATGATTTAATTCAAAATGCATACGCTTGGAGCTCCATGTCACACACATTATTGTGCATCTCTTGATTCTCTTTCAACTCTTCACACTGATGGTTTGTCTACACTTAGTTAATCGGTGGACAAAAAACAAATAGAAATTAAATTAGAAGATGAGAGACATCCAATTGAATCGAAAGAATGGAATAAGCGGACAAAACTAAATGGACAGGTTCAAATGCTCAATGCATCATTGATGATGTCAATGATGGAATCTTTGGGAATATCCTGTTGCCTGCCAAGTCCGCAGATCAACAAATGAGCAATGCTGGCATGTCGAGTAGAAACTTATTGGACACGCTTAATAGATGAAGAAGTGCAAAATCCCTTCCATTCTTGCTTTCTTTCTCTTATGGATAAATTCTATGAGAGAAGAGATCGATGCTCTTTATGAAAATCATACATGGGAGTTTGTACATAGGAAAGATGACATGAAACTGATCACAAGTAGGTGGGTCTACAATCTGATGGATCAATAACTAGCTATAAAGCTAGATTTGTAGATAAGGGTTTCACCCAAACACATGGGATCGATTATGAAGAGACATTTATTCCTATTGTAAAAATGAGTACAATTAGGAAATTGATTGCCATTGCAGCTTCTAAAAGGTGAAAATCGCTCAAATTCGACATTAAGAATTCTTTTCTAAATGGTGATCTTGAAGAGACTATTTACATGCAACAAGCCATGGTATGTGAGGACCGTAGAAACCCTAATTTTGTATGTAAAATCAAGAAAGCTTTGTATGGACTCAAGAAAGAACCAAGGGCATGGAATAAAAGGCTTGTGAGTAGATGTGGATATGTAGCAAGTGATGCTAATCCTTCACTTTATGTAAAAAGGCTTGATGCGAAGTATGTGTACATATGCATATATGATGATGATTTAATTTTAACATGTGATGATTGTTCCTTGCGAGGTCACTCATTTGGGGACATAAGATTTTTCCTCGTGTACTGGTCTTTATATATTGCACTTGTTGTATTCTTGTTTTAGGTCGTTCTTGTAGGTTCCTTTTTATGTAATAGAAGAAGAAGAAGATCATTCTTCCTTGCCTCAATCTATGTGTGTGCTTCTCCTTGAGAGTGAGAGTGTGTGTGTGAGCTCTCTTCCTTATCTCCTTCCTCGTGACATGGTATCAGAGCCAGCGTGGTTGTAGAGAGCTTGTGGATAAGGCAACGGTGAAGAGTATGCAGCAAGGCGTGGAGAAAATGCGATTCACAAATGACCTCCATTTGCTACAAAAATCGGCATGAAGGTACAACACCTCAAAATATTTTTGATGGTTATCCCTTTAGGGTCACTTGTTTTTTTCAGATCAAAGTTTTGAGCCATCTTGACCTCCGTTTCAAGCTCGCAAGGTGGGCCCCATAGAACAACCAATTCAGTTTTGGAAACTGTAACTTGCGTTGTGGTCGGCAACACTCATATATTCTAGATCCAAATTTCAAGTGATTCCATGTACTCTTGATACACAAAAACTGTGTTTTTCTGAGATTGAATTGTCACATCATAGTACGACAGTGTTCAAGCAAAAGTGTTGCTTGTAGTGTTTTTGCAGTATTGTGAATTGCTGCACAAATGGCAAACACAGATGGAATGAGTCACCTTATGAGTGATATGCTAGACAAAAACTACTTCCATGCTTGGAGATTCAGAATGAAAAATTTCATGATGGGAAAAGGATACTAGAAGTACATCAAAGGAGAGAACGAAAATGTTCCGCAGTTACCAAAACTTGAAATCAGACTTCAGACCACTTAAGAGCATATGAGGAATGGAATCAAGGAGCACAGAAGGTAATGTATTGGCTATTTGTTAGCATACATGATAGCATGATTGGACACATACAAGATGCCAAGACTCCGAAAGAGGCTTGGAACAATTTGGTCACTTTGTATGAGACCAATACAAAGGCATGGAAATTGCAACTCAAGAATGAGCTACATACATTGGGAAAGAAGAGCATGTCCATAAGTGACTACACTCTGAAAATTAAAAGCATATGTGAGACACTTGCATCTATTGGCGTGAATGTAGATGATGATGATAAGGTGGAAGTGTGCCTTCGTGGTTTAGGAGCTGCATATACACAGTTTAGAACTTCTATACAGACTAGGGAAAATATTTGGAATTTTTTTGTTCACGTGTCTATGCTAATTATTGAAGAAAAGAATCTTGGTGAGGATTCAAACTCCCAAGGGAAATCTAGTTATCAACAAGTATTCTAATCTGGCAGAGGAAGAGGTAGAGATAGAGGTTTCAGAAGTGGAAGAGGAAACAATAACCAAGATCAAGGTCAACAACACAATCCTGCAGGAGCAAGGGTTTCGAGGTAGGGGGAGCCAAAGAGGTCACACAAATTTCCAAAGAAATGATTCAGATAATGATATTAAACGGTGTTGGAATTGTGGTAAACCTGGACACTTTGAACGTGATTGCAGGTTGAAGAATCAAAATAACAGAAGGCAGCAAAATAACTATGCATCCACAAATGTAGATGATTCTGAGAAGTTGTTCATGGCTCAACATCACATGATGAATACGATGTCGGCTGGTGTTTTGAAATCAAATGATAATGTCTGGTATGTTGATTCAGGTGCTTCAAATCACATGACTAGTCATGCGGAATGGTTTAGTACTTTGCACAAATTGCCAGTTCCTCGATATGTTGAAACAGGTGATAACACATCACACCCTATGGAGCATACAAGAAACATAGCATTATCTATGGAGGACAAGAAGGTAAAACATCTTGCTGATGTGATGCATGTTCCAAATATAACAAAGAATCTAGTTTTTGTTGGACAAATGGTTGAGCAAGGATTACAAGTTAGGTTCAATGCTGATGGGTTATATGTAGAAGAATACAAATGGGATGGAAGATTGATTGCCAAAGGAAAAAAAGTGGATAGGATGTTCACCTTAAATGTGAAAATTTTTGAAATGAATGCGGCCATGTTTGCAAAAGGTGTAGGAATCATTCCTGATACAGAGATCTGGCACAAATGGATTGGACATGCAAACTT
Source organism: Ceratopteris richardii (assembly GCA_020310875.1). Classification (NCBI taxonomy): domain Eukaryota; kingdom Viridiplantae; phylum Streptophyta; class Polypodiopsida; order Polypodiales; family Pteridaceae; genus Ceratopteris; species Ceratopteris richardii. The sequence continues at coordinate 69,088,266 of CM035427.1, read as the reverse complement.
GCAGAGGCTGAAATTGATGCAGTCTAAGGAGATTGTCCATGGACTACCAAATTTCAAGGTTGTAGAGATGCAAAAGGTATGTGCAACATGTCAATTTGGAAAACAGTCAAGAGCATGATTTCCACATGATAAGCATGTTAGTGAGAACATACTATAAATAGCACGTACATCCTGCAAAGACCACATCTATGGGTGGTTGCAGGTTTTATGTTACTTTCATTGATGACTATACACGAAAAGTGTGGGTATATTTCATGAAAGAGAAGAGTGAGATGTTCACTCACTTCTAGATTTTTAAAGCTATGGTGGAAAAGCACAAAGGGAAGTATATTCAGACATTAAGATCTAATGGAGGAGGTGAATACATGTCAAATCAGTTCACCAATTTTCTAAAGAATCATGGAATTCAACGTCAGTTTTCATGCAGGTACACACCACAACAGAATGGCATTGCTGAACGTAAAAATAGATATATTGCAGAAATAGCAAGATCCTTGATGGTTGAGAAGAATATGCCTCATTGTTATTGGGCCGAAACTGTGCATACTACTGTATACATCATGAACAGAACTCCAAATGTTGTTGTACATCAAGTTACACTTGAAGAGAACTTTACAAGTAAAATGCCAAACTTATCACATCTGAAAGTTTTTGGCTGTATTGCATATGCACATGGTCCAGATGAATTGAGGACCAAGCTTGATCCAAAAGTAGAAAAGTGTGTCTTCATCGGATACTCCCTTGAGAAAAAGGGATATAAATGTTATAACCTACTCACACGATAGGTGACGGTGAGCAAAGATGTGGTATTTGATGAAATTTCAAGCTTCTATGCAGATGCCAAAGAAGGACTGAATCTTGAACCAAATGACAAAGAAAATGCTGAAAAATCAAGTGCAGAATCTCAAGTTTTGAGTGGACCAGATGCATCATCAAGCAATAGTTGCAACTCAAATCCATGGGGTGGAAGATTGCGTGGAAATTTCAGTCCAAAAAATTCATCAAATGCATGCAAGAAAGGTAAAGAAGAGATTTCTACTAGTAGTAGAACATGTGCAGGTTTTGAAAATGTTGATGAAGATTCAAGCGGTTCAGAAAAGAGACTTGATGAGGAACTTGGATTGCCCTCTATGAAGACTCGAGGAGTAAGAAGGGCACATGCAGATGATACAAGGAGAAGTGATCCAGGACCAACAAGATCTGGGAGGATGTGGAATTCGGTGCAACAATTGACATATGACAGCTATATGGCTGGTCATTGTGCCTACATGACCAAGGTAATACAAGATGCTGAACCTTCTTGTTTTCAAGATGCAATTGGAAGTGAAGATTGGGAAAAGATATGGATGAGGAGATGGCTACACTTTATGGAAATGATACATGGAAGCTGGCTCCATTGCCACAAGGAAAGAACATAGGCTGCAAATGGGTTTACAAGGTAAAGCATTATGCTGATGGTAGCATAAGCAGGTATAAAGCAAGATTGGTAGCTAAAGGATTGACACATACATATGGCATTGATTACGATTGGATCCTCCAGGTCTCGGAGTACAGCCACGTTCCCTTGTACATGATTTGAGCAACCTAAGTGTATATAGACTACATGTTCATCTGCTTTACCTTGCTTCATAGTCATATTCATCAGAAGTAATGAGTCCTCTTGAGTTTGATAATTTGCATAGTTTTTGTAGTCTCTCCTTCCTTTGTATCCTCCTTGATAATTTTTTTTGCATTATGAGTTGATGTTCTAACCATTGTATTTGTTAAATCTTCCTCTTGAGCTTCCATATCCACCTCTCTTGTAGGCTCTTCCTCTTTGGTTTCAAGGGTTCCTAAAACAATTCTTAGTAATGTGGCTAGTTAACCCACATATGGCACATGGAGAGAAGCTTTGAGATCTCCCCGTGCCTTGTCTTCCTCCTCTACCTCTTCCTCTTGATCCTCTACCTCTACTTGCAAAGTTTTATTGAGAGGTACTGCCTTCATTGTCAGACTTGTGGCTCTTGCCTTGACCATCTTTTTTCTTGTTCCTATCTGTATATAGCAAAGAGGATTGATTACCTTTTCGTTTTCTCCATTCTTCATAAGCTTTTCTTCATGTGTGAGCAATTGTCCCATGAGATTGTTGAAATCAGGAACTTGCATATCCATGTAGAGGTCCATGGCTGTGATGAAAGCTTCCCATTTGTCATCTACCTTTATTCCATTGATCACTTGCCTCACTATCTGCTCTTCATCAATGACTTCTCCAATGCTGCCAAGTTGATATGAAATGTCCTTTGTTTTGGTGATAAAATCAGTCACATTTTTCTTGGGCAACTTCTTGAGTGTAGTGAACTCCATCCATAGTTAGTTTTTTCTTGCCTTGGTACTTCATAAGAAGAATGATTCAAGAGCATTCGAAGTCTCTTGTGAAATCTTGCAATTCCTGATGTGTGGAAGTAAAAATCAGAGATTTAGTTAAGAATGTATGACCTCAGTAGAGCATCCTTTGAGCACCATGTGGTTAACCTCTCTTATTCTTCTTGAGTTGGTTGTCCTTTTCTTTTGAGGATTTGTATTCTCTCATCTCTAGAAATGTAACCATAGAGATTTCTCCCTTGAAGATATGCTTCCATTCCAAGTGACCAACCAGAGTCATTACCTTGGTCCAATTTTTCTATTGATGAAGGAAATCCATCTCCAATGTTGATTTGTTGTCGCTCTCACACCACTATGAGGAGATGGTTTGGGTTAGCCCAGATATGAGCGGTTGTTGCACAAAACCTACTCTAAACCTACCACACTGATTCCAGGCATACTTAGTAGACTTCCTTGTCTTTAGAGTAATGCATTTATACCTGTTAGGTACTTTGTAGTGTCAATTCTCAAACGTTTGTACCAAAAGAGGTAACAACTATACTCAAGATGTGAAGAAACCTTCTATTTTGGGCATGCAAGTGCTTAGTATTTCACTCGAAGCTCACAAACTGGTATGAATTGACAGGAAAGCTTTTGCACGCATCTAATTGAAATGTATAGATAACTAACACAAATTATTTCAGGAATTTAGAGGCACTATACATAGAGCAATGCGTTTAACAACTCAAGGGGTCATCCTGGCATTTCAAGAAAAAGATGATGTCGAGACATAGTCAACTTCATTAGCTCATATCTCAAGATTGGCTAAACCAACAATAATGAAACTTTATAGCTAGATATTAAACACCTTGCTTGCTCTAACTATACCAAGTTAATGCGCATCAAAGGGTTGCATATGGATAGAGAAGTCAATTATGCAAAATCACTCAAATGATGAAGATGTAACAAAGAACAATAGAGAGAAATGATATAGAAGAATTGTATCAAATTATGTATGCTAATGGGCATATGGTACAAGGGAAGCGTAGTGGACTACAAATAAATATGCAAGGTGCAATGTATTCTTAATGGTGTAGCTCAATAGCTCTGAGTAATGGATCTATTGCCCTCCGACGAGATCACCTCTACTTATACTAATCAAGTGAGTCTGAAATTAAAACTTTCCTCACCTCAAAGTGTTCCTACCCTTTAGGGGTGATTGAATTGATTCTTCCTACCACAAAACTCGTGGGTTTAGCTTCCTAACTTCATTCTTCTCATTCTTCACTTTTGTTGGAGCAAATCTATGACAAGCCTAAGTATTGGCTTGAGTCTCACAAAGTCTTAGAAGAAGCTTTAAAAAGAAGACTATGTAAAGTTCACTTGTGAACTACCTCTTGTAACTTTTGAAGAGTTTACTTAATGTAAAAGTAAGAGAATCTTAAGTGGTTGAGTCCACTTGATCAAGAATGGAAAGAGGAGCCACGAATTCGTGTTTTGTGGTAGGTAGAGAATCAAATCAATGATTGATTGATTGGAGAGTGATTGAGGGAAGTTAGCCTCCCAAACTCAACTATAAATAGATGGAAGTTTTAGTCGTGGTTAGAGAGACCTATGTGAAGACCTCCAAGAGCTGAGCTTTATGCCATATCAAGGTGTGATTACAAGACACACATATGTATCAGTAAGGCATTTCTTGTACAAGAAATATACTTTCATTTTTATGATTATTTGAGTTCATCTTTCCATGTTCTTGTGAAGTGTACTACTCACTGCCATTACTCTCAGTTTTCTTAGTCAGCTTGCAGAGATGTTTTCTCTGAGCTTGGTGCATCATTTTCAGTGATTTAACTTGGTAAAGTTAGCTCTATAAGTCTACTATATGCTCACAAATTTTCATGTCATTTGCATGTTGCAATCGTCAGTTATGTTCATTTGAAGTCAACAGGGTCTGTTCATCTTCACTTCTCTGTCAGGTACCCGACTTTTTCACTCATCTTGTCAGAGCCATTTCTCAGTGGTTACTTATCCAAATTCCGTGACTTACAGCTTGTTGGATTCAACTTACTGTTTAGTATAACCATACAAATTTTCATAATCATTGGATTTCTACATTTTGAGTTATGTTGATTTTTCTGCTCACTGGTCTATTTCTATAACAGCCCGTGAAAATCGAGATGATGTCATCACTTGTTAAAACTCATTCTCAGTGTGTGGTTCATTATTTTTTATGAGATTACTCTTGAAAGTTAGCTCTTTAAGCTGCCTAGATTCCCCAAGAGTAATTGAGCTAATTGCTGTTGTGCTCAGAGAATTATGTAAAACACTGGACAGGTGTATGAACCAAGAATAGCAAGTTTTCACCTCTGAGCTAACTCCAACTTATCTGTTTTGATCTATCTTTTTTAGAGTGATCTTCCAAGGTACATAGGGTGTCTAATACATCCATTGGCAAGCTAAAAGGGCCCACCATATACTCCTGGAGTTCATTTGGCTGGTGTAGATCAAGGATTTTGCAACACCTCTTCATCTTCAAGCACATACCTATCCATCTCTTCACAGTGGTATCAGAGCAAGGTTGGACAACATGGCAGATGGATTTCCTTCATCAATTGACAAATTAGACAGAGGTAACTACTCAGCTTGGTCATTAAGAATGGAAGCCTATCTCCAAGGTAGAAGTTTATATGGTTATGTGGCTGGAGATGAAGTTATGCCAAGTTTCAGGAACAAAAGTCAACCAACACAAGAAGAGCAAGAAAGATTGAGCACATGGTGCTCCAAGGATGCACTTGCAAGGTCTTATCTCCTCAACTCTATCTCATATTTTTTGTTGCCTCACATTAGAAGTTGTAAGACATCTTAGGAAGTGTGGGATGCACTTGAAGCTTTCTTTTCTTCAAGTACCAAAGCTAGGAAGCATCAACTATGGCTGGAGTTCACAACTCTCAAGAAGGCTCCCAAACAAAATGTGACTGATTTTGTCACAAAGCTCAAGGACATAGCGGATCAGTTGGGAAGCATTGGTGAGGTAATAGATGAAGAGCAAATTGTAAGGCAGGTCATCAATGGCTTGAAGGCAGATGATAAGTGGGAAGCATTCACCACAGCTATGGATTTGTACATGGACATGCATGTACCTGATTTCAACACACTCATTGGACAACTACTTACTCAAGAGGCAAAGCTTATAAAAAATGGAGAAAGCTCTAAAGGTTATCAATCTTCAGCTTTATACACGGATAAAAGAAAGTCTAAAGATAACAAAGGAAAGGCAAAGAAAGTGGATGATGAAGCAGGTACATATCAAGCTAACTATGCAGGTAGAGGAAGACATGGCAGAGGTAGAGGAAGAGGAGGTAGACAAGGCAAGGGGAGATCCCAAGACTCCAACTCATGTTCTATTTGTGGATTAACTAATCATACAACTGAAAATTGCTTTAGGAATTCCAGGAATCAAAGAGGCAGAGGATACAATAGAGGAAGTTATGGCTACTCAAGAGGAAGGTTCAACAACTACCATGGCAAATACAACAACTACAATCATTCAAACTATCAAGGAGGCTACAAAGGAAGGAGAGACTACAATAACTACACAGAAGACTCAAACAAAGAGGATTCATTATTGATCATGAACATGGCTATGCCACAAGGTAAATCTGATGAGCATATTTTCTACATAGATTCAGGTTGTTCAAATCATGTGGCAGGAAATGTGGCACTCCTATCAGATTTAGAAGATCCAAGGAATAAGCATGAGGTACAAACAGGAGATGATACAAAACATCCTGTGGAGAAAATAGGCAATGTCAAAGCACCTGATGGAAACATTAACCTACTCAGTAAGGTACTCTATGTCCCTACCATTACAAAGAATTTGATAAGTGTTGGGCAGATAGTAGAGAAAGGGTTGCAAGTCAGTTTCACAAAAGCAGGAGCATTTGTTGAAGATCCAAGTCAAGGATTTAGAAGAATTGCAAAAGGTGAAAAGACAGGTAGATTGTTCACATTTGAATTACAGGACACTAGAAACATTGATCTCTTTAATTATGGTAGTCAGACACTCACAGAATTGGAAGTATGGCACAAAAGGTTAGCACATATTGGTGAAAGGTCATTAAAGCAAATCTGCAGGGACCAAAGTGTACTTGGACTTCCTAATTTGTCAAAACAACATATGATTTATAAGTGTAGTGCATGTCAATTTGGAAAGTCTCACAGGTTACCATTCATGAAGAAAGGTTATATGCATGGAGATCTCTTGGAGTTGGTTCATACAGATGTATGGGGACCTAGCAAGGAAGCTTCAATATCTGGATCAAGGTATTATTTTTCCTTTATTGATGATTGTAGCAGATGGACTATCCTATTCTTTATGAAACACAAAGATGATGTTTTTTCATGTTTCAAAAGATATTTGGCTCTTGTGGAGAATCAAACAGGTAAATCACTAAAAAGGCTAAGGTCAGATGGAGGGGGAGAATACTTCTCCCATGATTTTGATTCTTTTCTTCAAGAAAGAGGAATCAAAAGAGAGGTAACTACAAGGTACACTCCTGAGCAAAATGGAGTGGCACAAAGGAGGAATAGGACAATTGTTGAAGCTGCAAGGTCTATGTTAAATGAAAAGCATTTACCTAATTACTTATGGGCTGAGGCTGTATCTACAGCCACTTACTTGATTAACAGGTTGCCTTCAAAATCCCTTGATGGGATGACTCCATATGAGGCTTGGAATGGAAGAAGACCAAGCTTAGATCATTGTAAAATTTTTGGATGTATTGCTTTTGCTCATGTTCCTTCACAGGTTAGAGGCAAGATGGATCCAAAGGCAGAAAGGTGTGTATTTATTGGATATGACAACAATCAAAAGGGCTACAGGTTATACAACGCTACCAACAAAGGATTGTTGGTAAGCAGAGATGTAGTTTTTGATGAGAACAATTCATGGTATGAAGATTCATGCAGGAAGGTCAATCTACCATATAATCTTGAAGAAGATTTTCCAAAGCTTGGTAGAGAACAACCGAAGATTGAAGAACAAGACACCTCAGAGGATGATGAAGAATCTCAGATGGAAAAGATCAAAGCATGGGAGTCTAAAGGTAAAGCAAAATTGCAGGAACTTGGACATGAGGCAGAATCATCACATCATGGCCTAAGAAGATCTATGAGGGAAAAGAAAAAACCAGAAAGGTATGGGTTTGACACCTCATTAGTAACTAAACATTCTATCTACATAGCACAGGACATAAACCAAGAGGAGCCATCATCATTTGAAGAGGCCAAAGCAAAAACAGAATGGAAGCATGCAATGAAGGAAGAGATTGAAGCACTTGAGGAAAACAACACTTGGGATTTGGTGCCCAAGACTTCATCCATGAAGGTAATAGGCTCAAGATGGGTCTATAAACTCAAGAAGAATTCTGATGGTTCCATTAACAGGTATAAGGCAAGGCTTGTAGCAAAAGGCTTTGCACAAACTCAGGGAATTGATTATGAGGAGACCTTCTCTCCTGTGGCAAAGATGCCCACTATTAGGGTTTTGCTTAGTATTGCCTCTTCCAAGAATTGGAAGATACTTCAACTAGATGTAAAGAATGCATTCTTGAATGGTTGGATAAGAGAAGAGGTATATATGGCACAACCACCTGGTTTTAAGAATCAAGTTTATCCTGATTATGTGTGTAAACTTAACAAAGCATTGTATGGTCTCAAGAAAGCTCCAAGAGCTTGGAATTTCAGGCTTGTTTCATTCTTGCAGGACAAAGGCTTTCAACCAAGCAAGGCAGATCCTTCACTCTTTATTAAAAAGAGTAATTCTGAGGTCATCTACCTATGTGTATATGTAGATGATATTATATTGACAGGAAATGATGCAGATGGTATGAAGAAGATCAAAGATCAGATGAGAGAAGAGTTCAAGATAAGTTATTTGGGTTCACTTACCTACTTCCTAGGTTTGGAAGTTATCTACAAAGATCATGGTTTGTTTCTCACTCAAAGAAAGTACATTAAGGACATGTTGGCAAAATTCAAGATGCAAGATTGTAAGATTGTAGGTACTCCAATGGAGGTCAATCACAAATTGAGCTCACATGAAGGTGAACTCATAGAGGACATCACATCATATCAAAGTCTAGTGGGTAGTCTCAACTATGCCACATTGACAAGAGTAGATATATGTTACAGTGTGAGTGTGCTAAGTCGAAATCGTTACCGAACAAATATTAAACATAAAATAGTGATTCATCGTAAATTGTATTAAACTTTCTATTACCGAAAGACATTATCAGACCAAGTGGGTTCTTGGGAGTGGTAGGGGTCTGTTACACAGAGGCCCTATACTCTTTTCCCAATTCTTAATCACAACATCAAAACACTAATACACGTTTTAGCTTAGTTACTTGTTGTAACTAGACAATATTGGGTTTCTTTACGCATGCAAATCAAACTTCTTCAGACTATTTTGCTATTGGAACAGAGCAGTAGTCCATTCTACAGATTCGCTATTATACCGTAAATCGACCAAAGTGAAAACTATAACTGACAGATTCATTCGTCATCATACTTGCCAGTGATCTCAAAAGTCCACGTTAATGAAGATACTAGTTCGTACTCATATTCGGGGTCACAATTATTACGTCGAATGTAATGAATCTGATAGAAACACACAGAACATACTCCGACAGGGCAACATATTACTTATTCGATTCGCATAACCAGATAACTTACTTAAACTGACTCAGGGTACTTCAATAACTGAAGAATACGCAACAATACAATACGATAACAGTACTCAGACACACAATGTGTTACTGAATCACCCGTTACGGTGAATTTCAATGCGAGCATACAATACAGAACTCAACATTCACAATACTCAGAACTCCACAACAGTGTAAACAATATTCTGACAAAAATTAGGCGAACAATCTGGCAATTCCAGAAAAGACGTCTCTCTCGAGCATTCTCCTTACATTGCTTTATATAGATTTACAAAGTGCACGTACCAACTTTTGCCCGTAATTCAAGGAACTCCGTTACATCCGGCATACATTTGTCCTACTCCGGCGGCCGTCTAACAATATGAAAAAGGTATATTTATTGATTCAAAACCTTACATGAGTTCTTAGTGCCTTCAATTCCTCGAAAATTTCCTTCTCCTTTGCATAGATCATAGCACGTGGTGGGTTTATATGGATTTAGAAATTACAATACAGGACACATGGAAATACCAATTTTTCTTAGTACCTTTCCTCTAAAGCTAACTCTGAGAATAGTTTTCTAACCAAAATGATGCAATTAACACCTTGAAACACAAAACATTTATCGAGGCCTTCAAATAGCAAACCAAGAAGTTCCCATCATGAAGAAAAAAGCATCCTTTGGCAACTTTTAGGTGTAGTTTTCCAAGCATGAGCCACCACATGAGAAGAATCAACCCCACTGGATCTTGCAGCAAACTTGTCCACTTCAATGGCTTCTTGTTAAAGAATAAAATGATAAGTTCAACTTCCAATCTTATTAAGTAAAATTATTTAATTCCTTCATACCACTTACATCACGAAGTGTGTCTTCTTCTTCCCCTCTTCTAGGGGAAAAAAGTATATATGCTCACGTGGGCCATCCCACTATACTCTACTACTAGGGATGTAGGTACTTTATTCTTCATTATTCTCTCTCTTGTTGCATTGTACTCCTCTTTCATAGTTTAATTGTTATCATTTTTCAAAATATCTTCACACACCATCTACTGGGTGTCTACCATAGAATCGCCTAGTGTGATAGGTTTCTTTTCGGGCAGATTTGATATCTTATCAAGTGGAGCATTTGAAATTGTGGAGAGAAAACTTAGGCATTCATCAAGACAGAGTTGAAATGCCTTCTCAATATCATGTAGAAAAATCAAATTATCTCCATCCACAAGGATGATGGAGAGAAATTCAATTTGCACATCTAGTATTGTGGGCTCAAAGGGGAAGTGATTTGATGGTGGGCTCTTCCATGCTTCATTTCATGCACAATTGGTCGTCCAGACCACCAGGGAACTCTCATTGCACTATGCCACTCTCTTTGGGTAAGTTAATGAACTCTCATTGAGGCTCATTTGTTTCATGAACAAATCCACTTGTGACAAGTTTGGGGAGATCCATGGGTGCATAATCTGGCTCTTGATTGATAATGAACATTGTTATTGAAATTTAAGAAAGGTATCTAGTACCCATCCTCCTCTTTCTGTTAAGGTGCTTTATGAATGTAGTGAATAATGTCACATGGGACCCACTTACCCTCATAAGGTGTGATATATATAGGATAGTGCAAGATGTAGTACTCAAGGAACTCTATGATTTCCTTGAGCAGATGATAATTACGTTGGATTGTCCCATAAAGATCTAGCACTCTAGATACAAGTTCATACAAAGTGTGTTTGACCTTTGTACTTAGTGGATTCGGAGAACTCATTGAAGAGTTGTCAAGGACATTTGGATAGGGGGTATTAGAGGTGTACACAACCATTGCATATAAATGCAACGTGATTTGTATGGTGTGCTTGCTCAAGGAGTGCTTCTATCTCTTCTTGTTCACAAAAGTGAGAAATGAGAGTATATGGCTTGCTTTTATAGTAGTTTCAATTTTTCAAGTGCGTTGGACCCTTTTCAACATAAAAATAACACCCATGATTTTAAAAATCATGCACATAGCTGTAGACAAAATTGTCTCATAAAAATGATTGAAGAGATAATTATTTAACATTATATGAATTACCATATCTACATATTAGGAAAAATAGAAATCTTGAAATTCTAAAATTGTAATACTGCCATGGCAAACATCAAAGATTGGACATTTTGTACTTCATATTGAGTTCAAAAAGATTTACAATTCTTATTTATTGCATTTGCATGAACATTTGGCAAAGGAAGGATTATGAGAATGAAAATGGGTTATGTGTACACTACAGTACTTAGATAGTTCATGAGCTATAACAACAAAAGTTGAGCTCCATCTACACTCGAGTTCGGAAGGACTTTAACTAACTTTATTCGTTAACCTCTTATCTGTTTTTAAACAAACAAAAAACTTTAAATATCATATTTGAGTATAATAATTTGTATAAATAAAAGAAAAAGTACCATAAATGTTTTACTAGATTCCCTTGTATTCCAAACCTTGATTGATGTAGATCCTCAAATCCCATTATCATCTACATAGCACAGGACATAAACCAAGAGGAGCCATCATCATTTGAAGAGGCCAAAGCAAAAACAGAATGGAAGCATGCAATGAAGGAAGAGATTGAAGCACTTGAGGAAAACAACACTTGGGATTTGGTGCCCAAGACTTCATCCATGAAGGTAATAGGCTCAAGATGGGTCTATAAACTCAAGAAGAATTCTGATGGTTCCATTAACAGGTATAAGGCAAGGCTTGTAGCAAAAGGCTTTGCACAAACTCAGGGAATTGATTATGAGGAGACCTTCTCTCCTGTGGCAAAGATGCCTACTATTAGGGTTTTGCTTAGTATTGCCTCTTCCAAGAATTGGAAGATACTTCAACTAGATGTAAAGAATGCATTCTTGAATGGTTGGATAAGAGAAGAGGTATATATGGCACAACCACCTGGTTTTAAGAATCAAGTTTATCCTGATTATGTGTGTAAACTTAACAAAGCATTGTATGGTCTCAAGCAAGCTCCAAGAGCTTGGAATTTCAGGCTTGTTTCATTCTTGTAGGACAAAGGCTTTCAACCAAGCAAGGCAGATCCTTCACTCTTTATTAAAAAGAGTAATTTTGAGGTCATCTACCTATGTGTATATGTAGATGATATTATATTGACAGGAAATGATGCAGATGGTATGAAGAAGATCAAAGATCAGATGAGAGAAGAGTTCAAGATAAGTGATTTGGGTTCACTTACCTACTTCCTAGGTTTGGAAGTTATCTACAAAGATCATGGTTTGTTTCTCACTCAAAGAAAGTACATTAAGGACATGTTGGCAAAATTCAAGATGCAAGATTGTAAGATTGCAGGTACTCCAATGGAGGTCAATCACGAATTGAGCTCACATGAAGGTGAACTCATAGAGGACATCACATCATATCAAAGTCTAGTGGGTAGTCTCAACTATGCCACATTAACAAGAGTAGATATATGTTACAGTGTGAGTGTGCTAAGTCAATTTATGCACACACCAAGGAAACCACATATGGATGCTGCCAAAAGGATTCTCAAGTATCTCAAAGGAACCATAAATGAAGGACTTTATTATCCTTATGTATATGATTTAGGTTTGAAGCTATTTTCTGATGCAGATTGGGCTGGCTCCAAGGAAGATAGAAGGAGCACTTCAGGTTATCTTACCTTTGCAGGTTCAAAGATTATTTCATGGTCATCCAAGAAGCAACCCACAGTTGCTCTCTCTTCTACTGAAGCTGAATATAGAGGTCTTGCCATAGCTACACAAGAAGCTATGTGGATGAAGACATTATTCAAAGATCTTGGATTGGAGTTTGGAACTCCAACTATTTTTGGTGACAATATGACTTCTATTCACTTGGCTGCTAATCCTATTTTTCATGCAAGGAATAAACATATTGAAGTTCATTATCACTATGTACGAGAGAAGGTTCTAAGCAAAGAGATTCAAATATCATATGTGTCCACTCATCAACAATGTGCAGATATTCTAACCAAAGCATTGGATGGTACAAAGCTTTGCAAATTCAAGGCCTCAAGCAGGTAATCTTGGAAGATTGAAGACCTCAAGCATACTTGGCTTGAGGGGGAGCTGTTGGAGCAAGTCTATGACAAGCCTAAGCATTTTCTTGAGTCTCACAAAGTCTTAGAAGAAGCTTTAAAAAGAAGACTATGTAAAGTTCACTTGTGAACTACCTCTTGTAACTTTTGAAGAGTTTACTTAATGTAAAAGTAAGAGAATCTTAAGTGGTTGAGTCCACTTGATCAAGAATGGAAAGAGGAGCCACGAATTTGTGTTTTGTGGTAGGTAGAGAATCAAATCAATCATTGATTGATTGGAGACTGATTGAGGGAAGTTAGCCTCCCAAACTCAACTATAAATAGATGGCAGTTTTAGTCGTGGTTAGAGAGACCTATGTGAAGACCTCCAAGAGCTGAGCTTTATGCCATATCAAGGTGTGATTACAAGGCACACATATGTATCAGTAAGTCATTGTATTGTACAAGCAATATACTTTCATTTTCATGATTATTTGAGTTCATCTTTCCATGTTCTTGTGAAGTGTACTACTCACTGCCATTACTCTCAGTTTTCTTAGTCAGCTTGCAGAGATGTTTTCTCTGAGCTTGGTGCATCATTTTCAGTGATTTAACTTGGTAACGTTAGCCCTATAAATCTACTATATGCTCACAAAGTTTCATGTCATTTGGATGTTGCAATCTTCAGTTATGTTCATTTGAAGTCAACAGGGTCTGTTCATCTTCACTTCTCTGTCAGGTACCCGACTTTTTCACTCATCTTGTCAGAGCCATTTCTCAGTGGTTACTTATCCAAATTCAGTGTCTTAAATCTTGTGGGATTCAATTTTTGCTCTAGTATAACCATACAAAGTTTCATAATCATTAGATTTCTACATTTTGAGTTATGTTGATTTTTCTGCTCACTGGTCTATTTCTGTAGCAGCCCGTGAAAATCGGGATGATGTCATCACTTGCTAAAACTCATTCTCAGTGTGTGGTTCATTATTTTTTATGAGATTACTTTTGAAAGTTAGCTCTTTAAGTTGCCTAGACTTCCCCAAGAGGAATTGAGCTAATTGCTGTTGTGCTCAGAGAATTATGTAAAACACTGGAGAGGTGTATGAACCAAGAATAGCAAGTTTTCACCTCTAAGCTAACTCCAACTTATCTGTTTTGATCTATCTTTTTGAGAGTGATCTTCCAAGGTACATAGGGTGTCTAATACATCCATTGGCAAGCTAAAAGGGCCCACCATATACTCCTGGAGTTCATTTGGCTGGTGTAGATCAAGGATTTTGCAACACCTCTTCATCTTCAAGCACATACCTATCCATCTCTTCACAACTTTTACATTTTATCCAAGGTGAAATGTATAAGTAGGAGTTCATATGTGATCCTCTATGTGAGATACATAAATCAAGGTATAGTCCTCAGATAATAGCCAAGCACTTAGGCTTGTTATTTGCACCAACATAGAGGACAATCACGAGTTTGCAATGGATAATCTCCAAGCATTTCATTCTATAAACTACGAGGTAGAGGATCTTAAGAAACCTCAACTTGTAATTGATAAATGGCATGTCCATGATGTGTACAAGGAATATTAGAATTATTAGGAGGAGAATCATCATCACCATCATGGAGAAAATATTCATGTATATTAAGTATAATTTTATTTTCTATAGGATTTTAAAATAGTATAATGACTAGGAGTTAGGGTATCAATACATACGCAAGCATTATCATGTTGATAAGGTGGTGGTGCATGCTCAACAATACCATAATCTTCCTCATGCTCAATACATTCAAATTATGCTCTTTGATATGTGTCATATCAAAGATTACATCAACATATAATCTGCTCTTGATAGTAAAAAACATCACAATTCCTATCAAATGACACGTGAAGTCGTTCAATGGGTAGGAGGTGGTAGAGTACCCTTTGATTGATCAAAATCTGTTTATAATATAACACTAAAAAACATGTATCAGTCATGTATTTATCTATCAAACATTAGAGTTAAAAGTATGATATACTTACACTAAGTAGCCCTTGCATAGTAAGGAGATAGTGGTGGACCCTTTGATGGATAATAATTTGATTGTGTAACAATAAAAGGTACTAGAAATTAATAATGTGATTATTTACATACACACATTCACATGTACACATTGACACATACGCACATATTCAGATATATACAAATAGACATTCTAACAAATAAATACATCTCAACTCATGTGTGGTGATTCATGACTATTTTCACGCTCGTGTATGTGTGTGTATGTATATGTGTGTGTATATGTATGTGTGTGTATGTGTATGTGTATGTGTGTATGTATGTATGCATGAGTGTATGTATGTATGTGTAAGTGTATGCATGTGTGTATATGTATATATATGTATGCATGTTTATAAATTTAAATTTTTTTGTATATTGATCCCTTCTTTTTTAGAGATTCAAAATAATAGGAGATTTTGTTCGGTAGAAAGAAATAAGAAAAGAGCTAGCATACCACCTGATAGGGCCATCACAGTCCTGTTGCTACATTTGTAAGTATATGTATTATTAAAATTATATATTTTATTTTTTTAAACACTAATCATTAACTTTTTTATTTGTTTCAATGTAGCAAAAGTATTATAACTATTTTTCAATGAGAAAGGAATCAAAGTTGCCACATATTGTGGATATCGATGTCTTAGTGAGCACATACGAGATCATCCACATGATTTTGTGACTATTATTAATTTTGATATAATTAATTGTATTCATAATGATGTTTTATAGTTTATATATTTAAGCTTGTTCTATGTAATATAGGATTATTATAGAGATGTCAATATCGATGAGGTGGAGAGACAAACATATGAGGGACAATATCGATCGTAATAGCATAGTGATCTCTCTACCCATGAAGCCACTTTAGAGACATCAACTCATGTCGATGATCATGATCAAAGAGTGGACCTAGATGATTGATATGTTACATTGGATGTATTATTTACATTGACACACATATTCTCTCTCTCTCTCTCTCTCTCTCTCTCTCTCTCTCTCTCTCTCTCTCTCTCTCTCTCTCTATATATATATATATATATATATATATATATATATATATATATATATATATATATATATATATATATATATATATTCTCATAATAGTTAATTTTTTAATTGTGTCCATGATGTGAGATAATAATTTCACTCATTTTAGACTATGCATGGTGTCAATTATATGATTGAAATGTAGAAATGATTTTTATTATAGTTTATATTTAACATGTGATGTATTACTTCTATTGTTTATTTTAATCATATTATATATGTTTATGTATGCACATGTAGGTATATATCTATACTTTTGCAAGTGCATGTATGTGTGTATTCTATGTGTGTATGTCTATATGTATATGTGTATATGTATGTGTGTATGTGTATAAGTATGCAAATGTCTATGTATATGTGTTTTTATGCATGTGTATGTGTATGTGCATATGCATGTGTATATGCATGTGTATATGTATGAGCATGCTTGTGCATGTGCATGCATGTGTATGCGCATGTGCATATGTATGTGTATATATATGTGCATGTGTGTGTATGTGCATATGTATGTGTATGTGTATAAATATATGTTTATGTGCATATGCATATTTGACTGTGCATGCATGTATTTTCATTTAGATATCTTTGTGCATATGCATATGTGTATGTGTGTGCACGTGGAATTGTATTTGTATGTATGTGTATATATGTGTATAGTCATGTGCATGTGTATTTGTATGTATATAAGTATGTGCATGTGTGTGTAGGTATGTGTATATGCATGTGTGAGCATGCATGTGCATGTGTATGTGAATATGGTCATGTGAATGTGTAAGTGTGAAGATGTTAATTAATTAAAAAAAATTGTCTAGATGATATACAAACAATGAAAATTGTACTTACAATAATTAGCCATCTATCATGCTCGATGAACTTCTTGAATAACTTCCAATAAAGAGAGAGAGAGAGAAAGAGAGAGACAGAGAGAGAGAGAGACAGAGAAATCAAAAGAGAAAGAGGGAGAAAGAGAGGGGAGAGAGAGAGAGAGAGAAAGGGAGAGAGAGGGAGAGATAGATAGAGGGAGATAGAGAGTAGAAGAGAGAATGATTGAGAAAGAGAGAGCTTGAGCTTCTATGCGCAACTTAGGCATGAACGTTGGAATGTACACAAAATGGAGATGGAAGAGCCATGTATTTTGTTTATTTTGGTCAAAAGTAACTGTCACATACATGATGTGCATGCATCATATATACGATCGTCTAAACCATTGCATGTGTGATATTAGCCAGTGTCATATATGTGATGCTTTTATTGTGGCATATGTGACACTTTTAAATGTCACATATGTGATTCATTTTAGCATCACATATGCAATGTTGTAAATGTGTCACATATGGGACTCTCACATTAGGGATGCTTGAATTGACAAAGCTAATAACCTCAAAAATAGCATCTATCTTAGCATCATTTAGATGAGTGTCTACACTCGATGCTCAATACAATTAAATGTGCAATCCTAAAGCGATCAAATTGTGTCTCGTCAACCATCATTATGCCCCCATATTCCTCATAGTGTATCTATATCTTTCACTATATCAAACTAACCATAGGTGCTCTTCATTTATCATCTCTCCTTCCTATATCCAATTCTTTGTTGAGAAAAGTAGTAGTTTGGAAGTATGGATCAATGCTATCCATTATTCCACTCATATCCAATTCTGATTCCCTTTTTCAAAAGTGAGAAAAGGTATTGCCTTGAATAAAAACACCTTCGTCCTATGTCCTAGCAACCTTTCCCTCCTCATTAGTCCATGTCACTATCCATCTCGTTTCATTTTTTCCCGATTTCAAAACTTCTTCAAGTGATAAAGATCACAAAAAAGTTGGATTTGAGGTGGCTTCCATGATAGAATTGATGTAGGGATTGTTGCTTTCCACATATGCTTTCATATTTGGCACATTCACATATTAAATATCATATACAAATTGAATATATTAGGGAAAATTTGAATTAAAGAACGTTTGCATGGATACAAATCGCTAAATTTTGTCTTTATTGTTTGTAGTCATGTCGACCGAATGCTTTAGTTGAGCTTTTATTTGATATTTCCAATTGTTTTGCAAGCATGTGAGCAAGATAGCGACCACTTCCACCACCTCTAAATATGTGCATTGTCTAGATGTGGTGTTGGAGTTTGAGGTCTCCAAAGCATGAGACAACACAAGGATGAAGAAGAAGCTTGGAGCAAAACACACTATACCAAATGTGTTACCAAGTGAATGTACAAATATAAGTGACCTGTTAGGGTTATAGTCATATATACAAGCCAAGGGAGAAAAACCTCCTAAATAAAAAAAACGTACCCCGAGGGTCCTAAGCATGTTCACACACATCAGCACCAAAATATATCAACAACTCCCCCTTGGGAGTGATGCGGTGAACAAGAAGCTTCCACTCATGTATAAGGAAGTGCCAAGCTATGTGGAAAGAGATCAATCCACAAAAGGAAGTAAGCCTAAAGCTTTGCGGAAATCTTCAAACGTCTCTCGAGGTGCAGCCTTTGTGAAAAGATGTACAATGTTATCCTATGCGGGCATGTATGCCAAAATGATCTCTCCAATAGAGAACCTCTCACTAACAAAATCATAATGCACCTCAATGTGCTTTTTGAGAGAATAGAACACAATGTTCCTTGGAACTGAGGATGTGCTCTAACTATCTGTGAAGATGGTGGTGGCAGAAGATTGACCAATGGCCAAATCATCCGAAAGGAAGCTGAGGCACACACAATCAAGAATCACTATGAAAGCTACCGTATAAGTAGCCTCACAACTAGAATCGGCCACAATAGGATCCTTCTTGCTCAACAAAGATATGCATGAGATACCAAGCATGAATCAAGAACCACTAGCAAACACACAAGCATCATAGCAACCAACCCAGTCAGATAAAAAAAAAAAACCTAATTTTGGTTGTAGTCATCTCCCCTTTGGATAAAACAATCCAGGTAGTCGAGTACCACTCAAGTAGCAAAAGATGCACTTAACTCCCTCCCAATGCTTGAAACCTAGGTGTTGCTCTAGCACAATGGTGAGAACCACGTTAAGAAGCTTCACCTCCTTAATGTCAATCCGCGGAAGAGATAGGAGTGATATGAAGATCGTGAATGTGAGATGAAGTGAGAGTGAAGGTGAGAAGCACAAAGATGCACACACACATACACACACACAATGAAGAGACAAGCAAGACACAATGGAAGGTGGGAAATTAGCTCTATTACTCAAGAACACTATTACAAGCTCAAACTAGCTCTAAGCTCACACTAGTCAACATGAACCAACCTCAAAAATGAGCTCTCTAGCTCTTTTTATAGTTTCTAGACTAGTTTTGACCGGTTTCACATCTAGTGACCGGCATAGTTAAAAAATAGGTCCTAGAGGCTATTTGGAAGGGTAAACGATGTCTAAAAATAACGAAAATTGGTACGCGCATTCTACCTAAGCTCCTCAAGCTCGAGGACTCCTCGGCTTGCACAAAATGGAGCTATGAATTAGAAAATGGGATTTTGTCTATATTACATATGTTACAAGAGTGATGAAAATCACTGTTGGATGTTTGAAGAGGTAATAAAAACATATTTGTTTGAAAAAATGATCCGACTGGCTCCCTACTCGGTCTTTTACATGCTTCCACGTCGTCTGTGCCTCTGACTGCTTCCAACACCCCCCTCCCTCTCGCTTCTGTCGTCCGCGACAGAACCTTGTTGTGCGGTCTGCCGGATGTAGTTTTGTAGGAGGTCCTGAGCGAGGGTGTGCTCAGATACTCGAATGCCTCGGGCCAGATCAGCCTCGAGTTTCTCCCAGTCGATTGGTGGCGGTTCGTCGGGTGGCGGGAGTTGATAGTGCGTGGAATAAACCATTCGCTCACAGGCAAATAGTTGCAATAAATGTGTGGGCCTGCTGATGAATACCTCGGAATGGTATTCCCAAAATCCGGTGGTGAACATCTCTTCAAATGTCTGCTTGTAGCACGCCGGTAGGTATTTTATTCTACAGTGCCAGGCATAACACACCCGGAGCGATGGCGTTGTGCTCATGTCATATACTAGATCAAAGTTACCATGCTCAAATCCCGGGGTGTTTACATGCGGTGCCTTGACGCGTCGGAAGACTTTAAATATCATTTGCATCATGTCAAAAATTTTGACAGTCATATGCGCTGCGATATCATCCATATGCTTCAGGCGAGGGAGCCAGTGACAGATTGTAGCCATCATATAGCCAACAGTGGGTAACTCGGTGGGCGGCTTGAAGTAGGGGTAATTCAATCAATCCTGACACTGCCTATTGTTTTGGACCTTAATAGCGAAGGCTGTCCAGGAGCGGCGTCGTGGTACTGGTCCCCAGCAAGGATTATATTTTAAATGTAAAGGCGCTTTCACCCATGTACTCATCATTTCTGGGTACTTCTAGAGGAGATCTTTGCGCCAATCAGGTTGATGGATCTCTCCTCTTTGCGCATTTGGTGGCAAGTCCGCCGGCTCGAATTGTGTAGCATGCGTGGGTTTCATGCCAGTTTCTTTCTCTATAGCTAGCTGATATTCAGCCATTAACATGAAGTACGGTTTATACTGCAGCTCATGCCCAGATATATAGCGTCGGGGGGCCAAATGAGCAAAGAAGGGGGATTGTAAGATTCTCTCTTCAATCATGGCCATGGCATGTAACTGTGCCTCTACTCTGGCTGAATGTGTCGTTCCAAGTTCCTCAATCGTTTTCATCCACGCGGGGGTAGGAAGTTCATAGGTCATCTGGCCTTCGGCCGTGACTTGTCCGCCTGGGATGGGTATTGGCTCGTATGCTTCTTCAAACGTTTCCTCACCGGAATGGTTATGTTCTCGTCGTCAGCTGGGATCTCCGGTGGGGAGTCAGGCCGTGGTGGTGCTTCGTATACATCTATGCGTGATTGGAGTGTGGCTACCTGGGCCCGTAATGCGTTGAGTTCCTCTATGAGGTCAGGAGAGGGGTCCACAGGTTCTGGTACTTCTGCTGCTACTTGTACTTGTTGTGGTGCCGGTTCTCTGAGCTGTAGTAGCTTGTGATCTTCTTTTAACTTCTGATGCTCTTCGTTCATTCGATCATAGTCCTCTAGCAATCTCACGTGATCCTCTAGCAACATCTGCATCGATTCGGATGGGATTGCCTTGAATCTGCTAGGACTTAAGGGTTGTTCTGGATGGTCCAATGCCGCTTCCAAATTCTCTCTATTCTGCTCTTGGAGTCTCTGGTTCTCCTCTTTTGCTGCGGCTAGGTGCCTCCTGAGTAAGCCCATATTCCTGGTCAGCGTCGCGTTCCTAATTGTTTGGGCTCGAAGCAGGTTGTCCAGATCAGCAGTGGCTTCTTTTGTTTTCTCTTCACTTTCTAGCTCTAGCTTATGATATGCCTCTCTTAGTTCTTGGTATCGCGTATTTAAAGAGGCATTCTCGATTGATAATGAGTTAAGCTGCGACTGTAATTCATTTGTCGTCCTCTGCAGCTGTTGATAATTGTTGCCAAGAGATGCGAACTCATCTCGTACTTGTGTCATGCATGTGAACATTTGTTGAAGTGCAGTGTCTATGGTTGGCGATAATAGTAATGGAGTGCTAAGTGAGGATGCGGTGGAAGTAGATGCAGCGGGAATGGGGAATGGGGTTGGGAAGGTGGATGCAGTGGTGATCGTGGAAAATTGTGACGTACCTAAATATGATGGTGCTGCGAGTGGAGTGGGTGCTGGTGCGGTGGGTGGTGAGATGTCCATGTCACTGGACGTGTCAAGTGCGGTGACTGTGAAAAGTGGTGTGTATGTGGGTGGTTGTGTCGGTGTGAAGACGGGATTTACAAATGTAGAGTAATTTACAGGAGGGATGGCTGGAGCAGCTTGGTGAAAAGGGGAAATACGGGTTATAGTGGGTTGGGGAGGTGAAACTGGTGAGAAGGTTAGTGGGGTTAGAAAAGTGAAAGGGTATCTTAAAGGTGGGGGAAAAGATGGGAAGGATGAAGGGATGAAGGGGTTAACACATAGGCGAGGTGGGGTGGGTGCGGGCATGGTGGCATGAATGGGCAGGGCAAAGGCTGTGGCTATGTTGCCGTGGACTGGTGTAGATGTGGGAGGAGCAGGTGGGTGTGCGGGGGATACAGGATGGGTTGGTGAAACATGAGGTGAGAGAGGAGTAGATGGTGTGGATGTTATTTCAAGGATAGTGGTAGTATGTACAACTGTAGTATGTGGTGGGGAGTCGACTAGGAAAGCTTCTTCGGTGATGGATTTTTCCGGACGTAGGCGTGCATCTTGCGCCTGGTGAGATGATTGAGGACCTACCGAAACTCGAATATATTCACCGGGCTTCGATAACAGGCGAACTCTGTGAGGGTCATATTGGGGGAGTGGCTTCCTTTGTAAATATCTCAGTGCTTCGACCGGGCCAATGGATTTGACCAGTTCTCTGAACCCTCTGATGTAAACTTCTTCAAACCCTCCGGAGATGAGTTCTTGTTCGATTATGGTTTGGCTCTCTTGTTCAGTCAATTTCTTCCGTGCCCAGACTTTCTCCATCGTACGATATAATTTCTTGATTGCCAGCGTGTAAGCTGCTGCTTCGAAAGTCTCCTCTTCATGCGTGCTGGTGTCACCGTGCGCATCGGTTTGTTGGCCTTGGCCATCTGTCTGTTCTTGTTCTTGGGAATCATGCGTGCCCTGGCTGGCTTCATCGTCGCCTTCATCGTCATCAGATGCTGTTCTTTCATCATCAGAGCTCGACACCACTTGTCCCTGTGGCTGATCCCGCGGTGTGGTAGGGTAACTCGGCCTTTCAAATTCTTGAGAGAACATTTGTGCCTCTGAAAACTGGAACTCATTGGAGAATGCATCAGGCATTTCAAAATCGAATGTTGTGTTTATTGGTTCTGCCTCCATGTGTGGTATTGGGAAAGAAAAGGCTTCCGCACCAATAGTGGTGGGAGCTTCTGCTGTCGTGGTGGTGGGTTCTGTGGTTGTAGCTGCCTGAGGTGTGACGGTACTAGTAGTGCCCTTTGTTACCACTGGTCTAGATAACCTTATGCGAATAGGTTGTACTGTGGGAGTGGCTTCTGTCGGTGATTGCTCTGGGGAGGGTTGTGGTGATGGTGACTCTGGCACTTGAAGGCAAGGAATAGTGCCTCTCATGCGCTTACCTGCCCGTGCTCTGCTGGGCTTCCTGGCTTTCTTCGTCGTTCCTTTGAATGCCTTCAGCTCTTCTCCTGTTAATGCACGTTCAATTGGCAAGTCATAAGCCAAGCACATATAAACAATTCTTGTCAGCGCACAACATCCATTAAGCACTTTCTTTCGTTCCCATCTGTGTTGTGCCAAATACATTTGATCAATGATCCAGCTCGCCAGATCGACAGTCTGAGGTCCAGTACAGGCTAAGTATAATCCAAACCATATTCTTTTATGTGGCATGGTGAATCTGTCCTGAGCGGGGAATGCAAAATGTTGCATGCATATCCGTAGCGGCTTTGACAGCTCAGGTGTAATTGCTGAGATCTCCTCCCACTTAGTGACATCCCCACGTTTCATAGGGTCTGGAACTAATCTTTCTCGATCTGTGGGCGTGTGGGTTCCATGAATCTTGATGGCAGCTCTGATTAAATCCTTCGAAAGATAAAATCTTTTGTAGGGTGGATCATCCACTAAAGAAGGCAAAATAAACGTTCCTGGGATATCCTTATTCTCTGAGGCCAGCAAAGTAGTGATTAAATAATAACACCTATAAAAGTCAGGTTTAGGCAGAGGATCACTGAAATACTCCGTGAAGCCGGCTCTGGCCCAAACATGAGTTAAGTCCTGAGTGTTCTGTAGGCCTTCAAACTCTCTGGAGAAAAATTGGTATTTTCCCCAAGTGCGGTCATCAAACGTCAAATTAGATTCAAATATAAACTCCGCGTCCGCTAAGGGTCCTGCAAGTCCCTGAAACCAGTGAGAGTTACGGTGTATCTTTTCTGTGTAGCCCATAGGTGGGTTATCGATCGGCATGGGCCCTGGAAATCCTTGGAATTCTGGCGGTGGAGCAGTCGGGTGGGATTCTGCTCGTAAAACATTGAGGGGCGCTGCAGCTACGCTTGGGCCTGCTTCTGATGGTCCTTCGTCGGTTTGCATGATGATTGATGCGCTAATGAGAAAGATCTGCTACAAAAGATTAACACATTAGCATGGAAATTAATTATGATCCCATTAAAGTGAGACCGCAATCCCTTTCCATAACCGATGCGTAACCCGTGTAGCCAAGTGTCATGAAATGATTGATGCGATGATCTTTTTGTAGAGCTAATGCAGGTCTCTAGACACCTACATGGTCAGATTATGCATATATTTCTTGATGAGCTTTTATTATGCATGATGTGGGGTTATGGTGTGTGAATTTATACAAGGTTTGGTTGAGGGTGAATTATTACAAGGGTGGAGTTTAAACGGGATGGGAGAATTGTTAGATAATGGGGTACAAGAAAACGTCTGGATACGTTTCGGTATCCATTTCTTAAGAGTCCTTGGGTGGGTGGTGCGGTTCTGCTGAGGTACAGAAAGTGGGATCAGGTTTGGTGGTATTGGAGGGGTATATATTACATGGCTAGAGGGTTGGGCTATAATACATTGTTTGGGTACCCAGATCTGCATGGGTGTGGGTCTATGGATAAGGTATTTCTTGGCGATCCAAATCTGTCGAGTATTGGTACTTGTAGAAGAAGATCGAGGGGATGGTGGATACTGATTCTCTTTCTGCCCTACTTTTTTCTTATCGATCTCTGCTTGGTTGGAGTTCTTCGGTGCTTTTTGTCCTTTTGGCACCCATATTTGTCTGGTGCCGCTTGTTCTGTGATGTTGATACGACTGCTTTCTTTGTCTTGTCTGGTGGTGTCGTCGGTCTTGGTTCCTCTGTTGTGGTTGGCACCTTCGTGGTTGGGTTTGAGAGGTCGGATGAACGCTCTGCTTTGGAAAAGAAGGGAGATCCAACACTTGCGTGACCTGCCCATTAGGAAGTGATTCGTTCTTTAACTTTAATTTAGGCCAGTCCGCAGCAAGTTTGGAAGGATGAGCACCGCAGGGTGTTGTGCTCATTTGGCTGCTGATGCAACCCACCTGACCGCTGATTGTGCTCATCTGCCCTAGCGGTTGGGTAGCTGCCCTCTCTAGTTTGCAGGAAGCCCCAGGGAAGATCTCTTGTCGTCTTTCTGATAGACAACTGTCCATAGCCAAGCCCGAGTGGGTTGGTGTAGACGTAATGTGATTGATCTGACTCAAGATCTTCCGGTCTTCCATTGCATGTATTTCATGGGGTCTAGGGTTACAAACCTCAGTCGGAATGCCATTAGGGAAGTCAAGCGGTATCACTCGCTTCTGTTCTAAGGTTCCAATCTGTAAGGAGCCTTGTCTAAGATTTAGGTCCACCGAGTGATCGTATAGCCAATCTTGGCCAAGGATTAGGGGTTCTATCAGGTCGTCATCATGGCACACTAGTAGCTTCGCTGTCATGGTCACATCCTTAATGAGGATAGGAAGGTCCACCTCACCCATGCAAGGGGTTTCCATGCCTCCTAGGCCTATGAGGTATGCCTCAATTGGCCGCATTTCTATTCTTTAATCCTTATAGTGGGACCATCTAATCGCACTAGTCGCAGCACCTGAGTCAATTAAAGCCCTGAGCTCTTGGCAAGGGTTGCCGTGCTCTAGCCTAACTGTAATGAATGGTCTCCTGTCCACTATACTAGGATGAGTGGTTGACTTTACTTGACACATGGCCATGGGATATCTGGGTGTAGTTTCCAGATGGTTATAATGTTCTCTCCCTAGTCCTTGTCTTCTTAGCTTCATGCGCTTAATGCGTTCTATTGCTTCTGCCTGAGCTTCCGCTCGTATTCTATTTTCTTCCTCCTTACGCTTCTTTGCCAACGTGAGTCGTCTAAGCATATCCTCAGTAAGAGGTTCTTGATATAACCTGACTCTACAGCCACTAATATAATTAGGCATTATGTTTCCTTCTAAGGTCGCTAACTGTACTGCTCCACTTGTCGAGAGTTTGTTAATGATCATAGGTCCATAACCTCGCTTTTCTAACTTCCGTGCGTGTTGTTTCAGCGTATATACTAGAACTAAATCTCCTTCTTTTAAGCCTTTACCTTTCACATGTGCATCAAAATATGCTTTCTGTCGCTTCTTTGCTGCATATATTCCTGCTGCTTCCTTTAGCCTGGTTTCTCCTAATCGTTCCAAGTCCATTATTCTCGCTGATAATTCATGGCCGGTCCACTGATGTTTTTGTGCAACCTTAAGGGTCAGTATCAAGAAGTCCAAAGGAAGCACAGCATTCTGACCAAAAACCATCTGAAAGGGAGTTGCATTGAGTACGGTCTTGTAGGCCACTCGATATGCCCACACAGCGTGGTGTAACTGTTTGTCCCAATCTGAACGTTTGTTGTTCACGAGTTTCGTCAGTACGTTACAAAGGATCTTATTAGTGCTTTCAGCCTGACCATTGGCCTGAGGATGATATGGTGCGGATTTCTTGTGAGTCACCATAAAATCCTGTAACAAATATTCAATGACTTGGTTTAGAAAGTGAGTTCCTCGATCGCTCACTAACTCTATAGGCAATCCATATCTTGTAAAGACATTTTCAAATAAGAATTTTGCAGTTGTGTGTGCATCATTTTTTTTGTGGCTTTTGCCTCTACCCACTTCGTAAGATAATCTGTGGCAACAATAATGTATTCCGCATGTGTACCTTTAGCAGGGGGGTTAATGGGTCCTACAAAGTCTATACCCTACTTTGAAAATGCACGTCCGCCCATCATGGGTTTCAATGGCATTTCATCTCTGCGCGTAGGAAATTGAGTTCTTTGGCACACATCACATCTCTTAACATAGGTATGAGCATCCATGTGGAGAGTGGGCCACTATAATCCTGCAAAGAGGATGGCTTTGATTATCCTATCGGATCCAAAATGACCTCCTGCAACACCTTGGTGTGCAGTCTCTAGTATGCTCAGATAATCGCTCTCATGAACACATTGTCTTAGATATCCATCTCGTCCTCTTTTGTATAAATTATCGCCAATAAGTGAATAGTCTTGAGCTTCCTGCTCTAGACTACGTTGTCGAGCTAAGGTCATGCCTTGAGGGAATGTGTTCGTCCTCAAGTATGTCACTAAAGGTTCACTCCAGTCTGGTGTGAGAGACACATGATATAATGTAGCATGCTCTACTGGTGGTCTTTCACAACAAACGTTGCATTCCTTACACAATCTGTAGACATCTGCTTCCATCGTAGGCCAATATACTCCTAATCTATGCAGAGTCTGTAATGTTCGATGTTTTGAATGATGTTGCTTTAATGCACCTATGTGTGCTAAGTGCAGCCAATTCGCATGTTCTGATTCATCTACACAACAAGCAAGAATCTTTTGATTATCCTGTTTATATATGCTTCCTGCCATGATTTGGTACCTCTGAGACTTGGTAATCTCTCCTTCTTTGATCTTAATCCTAGGATTCTTGGGTCCGTATGTCAGAATAGGGACTATAGACTTAGCCCATTCTGGTGCTATCTCAAGATTAAACAAATATGCATCTGGTAGATCATCCATTACTCCTTGAGGAGCTTCTCCTGATGTTAATCTTGAAAGGTGGTCAGCTCTAAGATGTGTCTTTCCTTTCCTGACTACTACTTCAAAATCGTACTCCATGAGTAATAGAAACCAACGTATTAGTCGTCCCGTGTTACATGGTTTGTTGACTAGGTACAATAGGGCTTGATGATCTGTAAAGAACTTGAATTTGTTGGCCAACAAGTAGTGCCTGAACTTCTTTACTGCATAGATCATCCCTAATCCTTCTCGTTCCGTCGTGGTGTAATTTCTTTCTGCTGCGTTCAATTGTCTGCTCGCGTAAGCTATGGGGAGATCTATGTTACCTTCACTCGTGGGTTGTGCTAACACACATCCTATGGCATAATTGGATGCATCCACATGTACATGGAATGGCTTACTCCAATCTGGGGTAGTCAATATAGGTGTTGAGCACAAGCGTCGTTTAAGTTCGTTGAATGAATTCTCACATTCTTCTGTCCATTCAAAATTGGTTAAAAGAGAGTACAATGGCTTGGATATGATTGCATACATGTGTATGAATCTCCTATAATAACCACAATGGCCCATAAATGCCTGTACCTCTTTCACATTAGTTGGTCTAGGTAATTCTGCAATTACCTTCACCTTTTCTTCATCCGTAGAGATTCCATTTTTTGACACAATGTGTCCTAGAATTTTTCCTTGTCTGACCATGAAAACGCATTTTTCTGGGTTCAAACAAACCTGATATTCTTGACATTTGTCAAATATTTGTCTTAAGTCTGGGATATGTGTCTGTCTTACATTAGAATGAGCACATATGTCATCGACATAAACTTCCAAAATCTTGCGTAAGAATTCCTTAAAAACATGACACATGAGTCGCTGGAAAGTGGCGGGTGCATTTGTTAAGCCAAATGGCATTACACGAAATGCAAATATTCCCCATTCAGTGGCAAAAGCCGTCTTGTGTTGATCTTCTGGAGCAATGGCTACTTGATTATAACCTGAAAATCCATCAAGAAAGCTGTAAACTTCCTTGCCCGCGACTCTTTCCAATAGATGTTCTGTGATCGGAAGAGGATAACTGTCTCTAATCGTAGCGGCATTAACTTTTTTAAGGTTAATACACACACGCAATTTTCCATTCTTCTTGGGCACTACCACAATGGGGGATACCCATTCGGTATGCTCAATTTCGTAAATGAATCCTGCTTCTATCAGCCGATCTATCTCCTCTTTAATCTTCGCAGCGTAGTTATCATTGTACGTGTATGGTTTCTGTTTCGTAGGTTTTGCATCTGGAGTCATAGGGATTCTATGAGAACATATATCTGGATCTACTCCTTTCAAGTCTTTGTAACTCCAAGCAAACACATCTCTATATTCGCGCAATAGGGCAACTAATTCTTCTTCTTCTTCAGCTGTCAAATCATGCCCTATGTATGTACATTTTTCTTCTTCTCCTTCTATGGCTACTATTATTTTCTTGGTTTTCTCTCGGTTATCATATACTTGTCCATCATTCACCTTTCTATTGGGCATTCGTACCATGATTCTTCTATCTTCGATTTCATATTTCTTGAAGTTCTCGGGTACTTCAAATAAAGATTCTTCTTTTTCTGTCATGGTTTCTTTCTTCTTTCTTTTCTTGCCTTCACTCTTAGTAGTCACTTATGTGGCTAACCTCACCTCATTCGTAATTTCCTCGTGTCTCTGAGTGTGAGTCTCTACTTCGAAGAAATATTCTTCCTCTGATGCAAAGGGTGAATCCATGATAATTGATTCTAAATCAAAATCGCTTGCATCCTCAAATGCATCAGTGTTCGGTTCACACTCTTCTAAAATTGCATCGCCCATGATTGGCTCTATCGTGAAAACTGAAATGTCATAGCCATCCTCGTCACAGTGGGGTGTCCATTGTTCTTCATTGATGGCTACATCCATGGTTGCTAGGATTTCTGCCCAACCATGGGGTTCAAACTCTTCGTCAGGGAATACTATAGGTGCGTAGGCTGGATCTTGAAGGGTTCGTGGATTTTGTTCTACACCTAAGGTCCTTGCTCCTAATCTTTCTTCCTCTTGTTTGGCTACTTTACACATCCATAAATGAGTATCCTCATGCAACCAAGAAGGATCTGATTCTAATGAGTGCACGGATTCTGTTTCTACTGGTGTCTTATGGATGGTATTCCATTGTATTGGGGGTACATCTCTATGTGAATAGTCTTTAAGATTGACTTTGGTAGTCACTCCTAAGTGTTGCAAGTACAAAGAATTGGTTCCCCAATCTTGTACAATTTGCAGCTGACGCATGAATGGTCGTCCCAATATCATCTCATATGCATGGTTTTTTGCAAAGTCACAAATGGCAAAGGTATGCTCAAATTCTACACCACAAGTGGTGAGAGATATTCCTTCTAGTAAGCCTAATGGTTTTTCTATGTGTCCATCAGCCATTTGTAGCTTCATCCTGGTAGGTTTGAGTGCTGGCTTACCCCAACGTTTCCATAAAGCGGTGGTAGCGATGGCTACTCCAGCTCCTGAATCTAAGATGGCTTTCGTGGTGTAGCCCTGATGGGTTATCGGAAGATAAGTGTTACCTTCCTCTCCTTCGCTTACATCTCCGATCTTTTCCACGGGTATCTCTGGTACCTTATTATGTGATCCTATTTGTGAGGGAGTAGTAGCAAGCTCGGGGAATTGATTTGCTACATGCTTCCACACTTCTGGTTTTACCTTCAATAACTCCTCTAGAGTGAGGTTACATTGTACCTTAGTGTTCTTGATCACTTCCGTGTTTCTAGGGATTACTGATTCTTCATTCCTCACTATTATCGTGGGTGCTCTCATATTAATAGACTTTGCTTCCCAAGGTCCTGTGAACTGAGGTAATTCTTGTAAAGAATTAGATTCAAACCCTGTGTGTTCACTCAGTTGTTCTTCCTCTACATCATCGTAAATAGAGGGAATGTCTTGGGGAAATTGCTCCTGCAAATCATCTATTTCTTGAATAGGAGGATGAGTTCCTTGTTCTTTTCTCCATTTCTCTTCTTGGATTTCTCGCAAAAATTCATGAGAGTACCTATGTATAGAAGACAGATTGTCTTGACTTTCTGTATTGGGTACTTGAGACAGGGATGGTGCATTCCTTTCCTGTGTCTCTGGGATGCTAGGGTTCCTCTGCTGATCCTTTTTCTCTTTGCTTTCAATCAAGTATTCTAGCCTCTCCATTAGTCCTTGAAAGTGTAATTCAGGTTTTGCCATGTTATTCCAATTAAGATATCTAGAGGCTTCGAACAAAGCTTGTGCTAGCTCTACCATCTTCATGCAAAGTTTAGTTCTCTCAATTTCCAGATCAGCTCGAGGGTAGTTCTTACTCATTTCAGCTACTTGAGGTCCCTCTTTTAATCTAGCCTGATATGCACGAAACATCATGTCTAGATTCTCTGGTATGGGTTCTGCTAAAACTGATCCTGATTTCTGAGCTGGGTTCTCTTGATTCAATTCCTGTGAGGTCAATTCTTGGATTTTGGCTCTAGATTCCTTTAAACTTCCTTCCAACTCAGTTATCTTTTTACTCCATTTTCTCTTAATTCTTTCTCTAGAATCTTTCCAAGATTTTGTCTTTTTACAGCTAGATTCTACCACTTCACTGGTTCCAGCTACTTTCTCCTGCTTAAGCTGTTGGTTCTGTAAGAGCGCTTGGGCTCTAGTTATAGCTTGGATAGGCACGTATGTAGGGTTGGATCCATCTCCGTTATTTACAATACCTATCACGTTGATCGGTGTCACATTGGAAGCATTAACAGGGTTCTTAGGACAATCTTTGATTATGTGCTCTTTGAAACAATCGGCACAAAAGCCTTGTATGTTATAGTACTGTGATTGCCTTGCTATTGGGGGATGTGGACAATCCTTTATGAAGTGATCTCCTTGGCACCTAAAGCATGGTCCTCTAGGGCCCTGCGGTCTCTGTTGTCTTAATTGGGGCCGTGGATTTGGATTTTTGTACATTACATTAGCATAGTCGGGCTCCCAACTAGGTTCCATTAGTGGACTATCGTAATGATATGTCTCCACGTGTTCTGGTGACTCTATGTAATATGCGGGTGGACTATCGACATGCGTAGAGTCAAAACTGTTTGAGTGTGGGTCACTCTCTGTGATCAAAGGTGAAGAAGGCACTAAGGCCCTACTTAGGTTCTCTTCTGCAGCAGCGTATTTGACTGTGATGACATTTGCTGGTGGTGGTGGCTGCTGAGCTAAGACGGGTTGAGGTCTCTGTTGAGCCTGGTATGGGTAGTTCTGAGGAGGCCTATAGTAATAAGGTTGAGCATTGTATTGGCCTTGATACCTACTTGGCTGTGCGTATGCTTGCGGGTAGTTCTGTCTCACGGTTTGTTTGTTGTATGGGCAGTCCTGAGCCGTATGATTCGTGTATCTTCTCTCAATTGTACAATATTGGCCACTAGGGTTGGCTTGAGGTTGTGGTGCATTGGGGCACACGTTTGCCAAATGATTTCCACCACAAGTGTAACAACGTACATTAGTTGGTAGCTTGGGCACCTGTTTACTAGAAACTCCTAGTTTTTGGGCCACTTTTTCTGCTAGGTCCTCTATCGAATTAGACAATTTTGTGGATGCTAGAGAAGAACAATCTGAGCCCTTATAGACCTTTGAGAGTTCTAATTCATCTCCTAGGTTGTCCTCGATGTCTATACATATTCTTACACACTCCTCTAGCGTTCTGGGTTCTTTTAGGTACACATAGGAGCGTAGTTTAGCGCTCAACAAGCCATCTAGGAACAATGACACTTGCTTGGCTTGTGAGGGTAGCTCTTGCATTGGACATCGTTCAACATATTGTTTAAACCTATGTCCTGCCAGTCTAACTGTTTCCTGAGGGGTTTGTTTAAAGCTATGAATCAATGAAGATGTGTCATGTCTAATCCCACTTTTAGAGAATTCGGTGATGAATGACTCTAAAAAGTGATGGATGTCTCTAAATTGCCTTTGTTGCAAAGGTTGGAACCAAGTTAAAGCGGTGTTCTTTAACGTTAGCCCAAATGCGTTGTATTGCGTGAACATGTCTTCAACTTGTTCTGCTCTTAGTACTTGCTTGAATTCTGCAACATGGTCATAAGGATCTCCTGTCCCATTAAAATAATTTTTCATTGATTTTACTAATTGAGTGGGTCTCAATACTCTTGCGTGCTCACGTGGTCTAGGTAGAGGAAAATCATCTCTACCACCTGGTATTCCATGATCTCTTTGTCTATCCGTGGTTGTTCTATCTCTCCCTTCGGGGTGAGTGAAGCTTACTTCGGGTCTTTCTTTATTCTTTTCTCTTTGATTTCCAAAGGCTGATGATGTTCCTGCCCCTTGTTGACTTGTATTCATGTTTGTTCTAGATGGAGGGAATACCAATCACCTCTCCATGTATATGTGTTTCTAGCGTGGTCAGGCACCACAAAGACTCTTTCTGAAGTTTCATCTAGGTATACAACCTTTCCAGGTGTATCCGGGTCCTTGAACTCGTATATTGTGATGATACCTGCCTCACTAAGTAGCTCCGTCTTGTATCTCCAAAAGGCTTCATTAGTTTCTTTATTTACGAACAACTCTATGCTTCTGTTGTCTTGAGGGATCCATTCCGGGATTAGTAATCGTGTCAGTACAAATTTCCCTCTAGGTGTTCTAGGTTCTTCTAACGGTTCTTTTCCTTGAAATTTCGCTTCCGTCTCTAATTGAATTGTGCCAAACTCATTAGTATCGTTTGGCTGCGTACTTAGGACGTACATGGTTCCTTCTTTGTCTATGTAAGCGTCTCTCTCAAATTTCACCACTGGATGTTCCAATCCAATGGGTTGATCGGGGTTGTGCATTTGCACCACTTGCCTTCGCAAACCATCCTCATAGATGCGAGCACCTAATCTGTTAGTTCGGAGAAACTCTAGTAGTCCTATAGGGTCCTTCTGGTTTTTCTAAGTATGCTACATTTGGCCCTACTTCTGGTCTATCTGTGCTAAATGCCATTTCTGATCCGCTGGTGTCTGAACTCTCGTAGGGGTAATTGCTATTCAATTGCTGAGCCCACGATCGAGCAGTAGTTCTTACACTTGCCTCTGATGATCTAAGGCTTCGTCGGTCTGACTTACCTATATGTTTGCCCGATCTAAGGTTCATTAATTTTCTTCCTTGCACACTTAGTACACGCTTAGATCGTCAATGGTTCTTTGTTATTACTGTCTTGATTCTTTTTAAATTTCTTTAGACTCTTGTCTTAATGTATGCGTCAGGAATTCGACTTTCCGTGTTACTTTGAGTTCTCGTTCCGTCAGGCTTATGTTCTTTCCTTTAGGTTTTCGCGTCACACCTTTACTTTAGTCTTGGACTTGAAAGAATTAAGTATCTTGAACTTGAGGCGTTCCTATCGTCTTAAATTCACAATGCTAAGGTTTACCCTAAGCTAAGAATTGACTGAGGGGGTTGAGTAATCTTCCAACCTCGAGTCCGCTTTTCTGGTTGCTCTGATGCCCAAGAAGCCGCGCTTCCCAAGCTTTATGCCCTTCACTGCCTTGCTTTGGTTGCCTTTGATTGCCCTTGCTAGACCTGGAAAAATCCAATATTAGACAAGTTCAGAGTTGGATGATCAAGCACTTGAGTATATACACCTTTTAAGTCCCTTTTCTTTTGCCCAAATTTTTCAATGCTTGCCCCCTGGCTTCCTAGTCCCAAACTAGGTTAACCTCAAAATAGCTTATCAAAAAATAGACGTATCCTTTAAGAGCTTTCTAATGAGCTATTAAGCTCAAAAAACGGACTTCGGATGAAAAAGTTATGAGCGCTCAGGCCCTGGGGGGTAAAAACTGACAAATAGGTTTTTCTCCAAATATGAGCTAAGGGTCTCCTATGAGTCTAATGGTCCAAAAATTTCTCAGAAATACCCCCAAAATTGGTCAAAAAATGGAACCCTAAATTTGCGATGGGGGTGCACAATCGCGATGGTCTGAGACCGTCGCGATGGTCCAAGCGAACCGTCGCGATGGCGTGGAGTTTGGACAGTCGCGATGGTGCGAAAAGGTGAACTGTCGTGATGGCGTGGAGTTTGGACAGTCGCGATGGTGCGAAAAGGTGAACCGTCGCGATGGCCTGAAATGAACGATCGTGATGGCGTGAGGTCGAACCGTCGCGATGGCGTGATCAGGCGGATGGCGTGGGTCAACGGTCAAAGGTGGACAATCGCGATGGTCCGAAGTGAACCGTCGCGATGGCGTGATCAGGCGGACAATCGCGATGGTGCGAAAAGGTGAACCGTCGCGATGGCCCGAAATGAACGATCGCGATGGCGTGAGGTCGAACCGTCGCGATGGCGTGATCAGGCAGACAATCGCGATGGCATGGGTCAACGGTCAAAGGTGGACAATCGTGATGGTCCGAACTGAACCGTCGTGATGGTCTATCTTAACACGTGGCACCGTCGTGGCGATGGCATGGGCTAATCGCGATGGCCCGAGGTCAGCTGAACAATCGCGATGGTCCAAGTGGACCGTCGCGATGGCTCAAGTGAACCGTCGCGATGGTTCGAGACCGTCGCGATGGTCCGGCCGAGCCGTCGCTATGGCGTGAGCCTATCGCGATGGTGCGACACAATCGCGATGGTCTGAGACCGTCGCGATGGTTCCCCGGCAACGGCGCCAAATTTGGTGTTGCTCTAGCACAATGGTGAGAACCACGTTAAGAAGCTTCACCTCCTTAATGTCAATCCGCGGAAGAGATAGGAGTGATATGAAGATCGTGAATGTGAGATGAAGTGAGAGTGAAGGTGAGAAGCACAAAGATGCACACACACATACACACACACAATGAAGAGACAAGCAAGACACAATGGAAGGTGGGAAATTAGCTCTATTACTCAAGAACACTATTACAAGCTCAAACTAGCTCTAAGCTCAAACTAGTCAACATGAACCAACCTCAAAAATGAGCTCTCTAGCTCTTTTTATAGTTTCTAGACTAGTTTTGACCGGTTTCACATCTAGTGACCGGCATAGTTAAAAAATAGGTCCTAGAGGCTATTTGGAAGGGTAAACGATGTCTAAAAATAACGAAAATTGGTACGCGCATTCTACCTAAGCTCCTCAAGCTCGAGGACTCCTCGGCTTGCACAAAATGGAGCTATGAATTAGAAAATGGGATTTTGTCTATATTACATATGTTACAAGAGTGATGAAAATCACTGTTGGATGTTTGAAGAGGTAATAAAAACATATTTGTTTGAAAAAATGATCCGACTGGCTCCCTGCTCGGTCTTTTACATGCTTCCACGTCGTCTGTGCCTCTGACTGCTTCCAACACTAGGCAATGCATAAACTTGCTCATCTATGATATAGGAAACTGAATATCAGGCAGAGTTATGCATAGGTAAATCAAGCATTCAACAACCTCTTGATAGAGAACAACATCAAGTGCATCTCTCGAATCATGAATACTAAACCATAAACCTATTTCCATAGGATTTTCAATAAGTTTGCAATATTCAATGCACAAATTCCACAATAATGTGCCCATATATTTTTTTTGACACATACCTATTCCACCATCACCTTGCATAAATTGAATGCCCAAATAATGTTATGAATTCCCTAGATATGACATCTCAAATGGGGCATTCAAATTAGCCTTAAAATAAAAAATATTCTTTTTATAAAGGCAACTCATGAGCGTGTCATCAACATAGACAACAATGATTAGAAACATATCATTTCTAGACTTAACATATAAGGTGCTCTCAGTTTGACTATTCTCACAGTCATGTGCAATCAAGTACGCATGTATCTTTTCATACCAACTAGATGGTGCTTGCTTCAAACCATATACTACCTTTTTTAAATAGCACACTTCTTCATTTAAGTTTCCATTAAGAAATATAGGTTTAATTTCCAATTGATGTACATTACAACCATGATGGGTGCAAGTCCATAGATGCTATCAATGGTAGTCATTTGACATGTGGGTGCAAAGGTCTCATCAAAATCAATGTCTCTTGTTTTAGCATAGGCTTTTGTGACAAGCATATCCTTATACATGTCAACTATTCCATCAAGCTTATGCATATTCATAAACTTATACCTAAGAATTGTACTTCTCAACTGTGCCTTTGCTTTAGGAAGTGCACCCAAAAAAATACATTTCACTACTTTATCATACAATTTTCAGCATTTTTGTTTAGGCACTAATTCATATGCCAAAAAACCAAAGACACGTATGACAAAGAGAGAGCTTGTGACCATGCCAAACCTCATATGGAGTGATAGACTATAGTGCTTTGGTTGGACACTTATTAAGTACATATGTTGCACACATAATAGCTTCGAGCCAGAAGTTATGTGGTAACGCCTGCCTTTTAACCATAGACCTCACCATCTCCATTAGAGACTTGTTCTTTCTTTTAGAAAATCCATTCTTTTGAGGTGTATATGGAATTTTACACTGATGTTGTATCCCATGTTCAAAGAGAAATGCATTAAAATCACAAGACATGTATTCTCTCCCTCGATGAGAATGGTGGGTGCCCATTTTACATCCCTTAAAGTGAACTAAGGAAATTGTGTTGTGAGGAAATATGTGTTGTTGCCCCACTTTCAAAGTACCAACCATCTCAATCTATTACAGACATACACTATTCATGAAAAGATGATTCATAACAACAAATTGTGGTAAAGGCCCATTCTTTACTCTACACAAGTTTACCAGACTCTATTTTGGGTGTAGAGTCCTCTTTAACAACCATTCCACCCTCTTTTGCAACCAGCTTTGGGAAAATATTTATGACATGATCATTTCCTTTACAGTATTTGTAAAAACAAGGTTTTCTTTTTCAATTTCGTCTAATCTTTGTCTTCCTCTTTCGATTGTGTAGAATTAAGAGATTTTTGCTTATTAGTAGATAAGCTCCATTTACCTTTGCCCTTCTAACTAGCTAAGAAAGCTTGATCTACTACATTCATAATCGACCTATTGTGCCTATATTGATATTCATACAAAAAAATAGAGACTAACCCCTCAAATAATAAGGCATTTGGATTGCCTTTCATCATCAAATGAAGAATAGAAGCAAAACACTAATATGAAT
Organism: Ceratopteris richardii; assembly: GCA_020310875.1. Taxonomy (NCBI): domain Eukaryota; kingdom Viridiplantae; phylum Streptophyta; class Polypodiopsida; order Polypodiales; family Pteridaceae; genus Ceratopteris; species Ceratopteris richardii. The sequence continues at coordinate 69,050,369 of CM035427.1, read as the reverse complement.
TTGGAAGACCATTCACAATGGTATGAATAAGTGAACTCCCTCACAAGATTTCATCAACAAAAATCAATTGGTCCTCCAAATGTTTGATCTTTGTAAAAGAACTATCCATGACTCTTAGACTGTGATCGGAGGGGTGTTGAGGGTGCCCTAGATGAAGTGGGGACTGATTTGATAGCAATTTTTGGAGTTTGAGGTACGCAGAAGCACATGAACAACACAAGGAAGAAGTAGAAGAAGCTTTGAGCACAACAAACAACATTGATGTAAAGAGATAAGTGATCTAATAGGGCTATAGGCATATATACAAGCTTAGGAAAAGGCCTCTTAAATAGGCAAAAAAGTGACTTGGAGGTCCTATGTGTGTTCGCATGCATCACTACTGAAATATATCAACATGTGCCAATTTTCATACATAACAAACATAAACAAGTATCAAATAGTCATGGGTGGATGCATATCACTTAAAAAAAGTCAAGAGAATAAATTAGATACAAGTATCAAAAAAGAAGATCAATTTAAGTTGAATTCTTGGTTGAGCAACAAACATGTGCTTACAATTTTGGAGTCACTAATATGAAATCACATTAGGAAAAAAGTTAATAAAGCTTTTTCATGCAACTTAGAAGACTTATTACTCCTAGGGAGGTACAGATGGTATGTGATGAAATAAGTATAAGTACAAGAGGATACACTGCATTTTATAATCTTTTAAAGTAGGCAATATACAAAAAAGGTATTTTGTAGAGTACTTTTCCATGAACTTAAAAGGTATCTTAAAACAAGAAGATGACCAATGAGGATGTAGCTAATACTCTTGGACATTACTTGCATATCAAAGATATTATGACTACATCCATTTATCACTTGACTACATCTAAGAAAGAGTTGAAAAAATCATCTAAAGGGATTCATCTACACAAAGTTCAACAATATATTTGTCAATTTGTAGAGGCTTCCATGGCAAATGATTCAATTTTATAAATCTACAATTCAAGCAATATCCATTGCTATGGTAATGAAGTTCATGGTATTTTTATTAATATAATGTTTGTTATTTGATATAGGTTGTGATTACAAAGTGCAAATTATATTGAAACGAGAAGAATGTCAAATCATGAAGGGATGACATATGGAGAGACTTAATGTGACACTCATAAATAAAGCAATGGTGGTAACACATGAAGGCAAGACACTACCACAAGGACAAGTCGAGATACCAAAAGAGGAGGAAAGGGAGCAAATCTAACACATAAATCGACAATAGAGTATGGAAGATGAAGCTAGACCTTAACATCATGCACATGTAAAAAATAACTATCAATCATCGTAGACCTCAACGACAACAACCTAACATTTCTACCAATCCAAGAGCTCTGCAAAGATGATGGAGGCATTATAAAGCATTTCGAGAACTTCAACACTATCAAAACTCAGTTGAACTTCTCATACCATGAAGAGCATTTGCAACAGTGGTAAAGGAAGAACTAAAAAGCTACTAAGTAGATCTACAAATACATACAATAAAAAGCTACTAAGACTTGAGGTACTTCAAGAGGCAGTAAAGGCCTACCTCATTTCCATGCTTGAAGATTCTATCCTATGTTCTATCCATGCCAAGAGAGTAACCATACAACCCAATGTTATTTAGCTACCTAGAAGAACAAGAGGAAATAATATGTGAGCTTTGTAATTTGTTTCTTTTGAGAAACAATTTTGGCAATGTACTTCAATGATCAATAAAATGTTTTGTCTTACCCTATATTGTATATTTGTTTCTATTCCTCTCTCTCTCACACTCTCTCTCCTAATTATCTTGTACCTATATTTTTAAAAGAGAGAAGTTAATTTTATCTTTTCCTTCACTTATAATCATTCAAATTTGATATTGTATGTTCCAGTAAGACTCTCCATTGATTAGTAAAACTTTTGTAGGCCAAGAAAAGAGAGGATATGTAGTTATAAATATCTTATCATTCTTTCAACAATTTCAGGCTTCCATAAGTGCTTAGAGTGTACATATATCGTGCTTACAGTTTATACTAGTACATGATGACTTCTTCCCTTTGAGTATGATTAAATAATGAGCATTCAATCCTTTTAGAGGCTTCAAAGCACCAAAGAAACCCCAATCATAGAAGCATGGGAATTGGATCTACAAAACCTTTGTAGGCTTGAGTTGTGCACTTTTGTTGTTGGGTTTTCTATAGGTTTTCTAAGATTAGGAAAGCCTGGCTTTGTAGTTAAATGAAGCTAAACCAAGACTTGAAAAAGTCCAAGCTTACATTAGTAATAGGGGCTTAGATATGGATTGCCTAGGGTTTATTTCATCACTTTTTGGCCTCATTCTTCTTAAATATCTTCTAATGCACCTAGAACCCTTTTATAGGCTTCAAAATGCCAGAAACGTCCTAGCCATGGAAATGAGAGATTCAACCCTACAAAAATTTTGTATGTCTAAATCCTATGTGTGTGTGGTTAGGGCATCTAGCACATATAACCATAGTAGAGGCATATAAATGGATTTTGTAAATCAATAATTTGCATACAAAAGTGTGGTGGCTTTCATAAGCAAAAAAAGTCTACACATATGTTGGTAATATGAGAAAAGAAACTCTCAAAGTCCACACAGTAAGAAACATATTTTGCATTGTTAAAAAATTATCAAACTCACAATGTATTACACAACATATTGTTAAATGTTACACATTTACGCTGTGTTAATAACTAGCCGAAATCTTTATCGAACAAATATTAAACGTAAAATAGTGATTCACCGTAAACTGTATTAAACTTTCTATTACCGAAAGACATTATCAGACCAAGTGGGTTCTTGGGAGTGGTAGGGGTCTGTTACACAGAGGCCCTGTACTCTTTTCCCAATTCTTAATCACAACATCAAAACGCTAATACACATTTTAGCTTAGTTACTTGCTGTAACTAGACAATATTGGGTTTCTTTACGCATGCAAATCAAACTTCTTCAGACTATTCTGCTATTGGAACAGAGTAGTAGTCCATTCTATAGATTCGCTATTATACCGTAAATCGACCAAAGTGAAAACTATAACTGACAGATTCATTCGTCATCATACTTGCCAGTGATCTCAAAAGTCCACGTTACCGAAGATACTAGTTTGTACTCATATTCGGGGTCACAGTTATTACGTCGAATGCAATGAATCTGATAGAAATACACAGAACATACTCCGACAGGGCAACAAATTACTTATTCGATTCGCATAACCAGATAACTTACTTAAACTGACTCAGGGTACTTCAATAACTGAAGAATACGCAGCAATACAACACGATAACAGTACTCAGACACACAATGTGTTACTGAATCACCCGTTACGGTGAATTTCAATGCGAGCATACGATACAGAACTCAACATTCACAATACTCAGAACTCCGCAACAGTGTAAACAGTATTCTGACAAAAATTAGGCGAACAATCTGGCAATTCCAGAAAAGACGTCTCTCTGGAGCATTGTCCTTACATTGCTTTATATAGATTTACAAAGTGTGCGTACCAACTTTTGCGCGTAATTCAAGGAACTCCGTTACATCCGGCATACATTTTTCCTACTCCTGCGGCCGTCTAACACTGGCACGCACGGTGGACTCGAACCCGCAAGTGGTTTTTATTACAAAACTCATTGTTCCTCTACGATTCCTTCTAGATACATATTTCTTGCTAATCTAAATGTGCGGGCTATTTTTTTCTTAAGTGTTTCTAATAATTGTTTAAGGGTATCGGGCTCTAAAATCTGCGCATCTACTCTAACGGAACTAAGTGCGATGGCTTCAGTAAGCAAAATTTTGGCCTGTGTTTGCAAAAAGGCCTCCTGTAAATAAAAATCGTTTGATAATGCCGTATCTCTTGTTGTCTTCATGTCCGTTACTTGTTTCCGCATCTCATTGATTCTGTCTTTCTAGTTGCGTACCTGATTATCTAATCTTCCAAACTATTGGTTCTGGAACTCTATGGTTTGGTAGTAAGCGTCCCGTTCTCTGCGGGCATTTGCTAAGTCCTTCTGATATTTAGATTCTCTGTTCACTTGGTGTTTCAGCATGTTGTTGACATCGTCTAAGGATTCTTTTGTTCTTTGTAACTCTTCTACTGCCTGTTTTGCTTCTCTCTGCTGCTCTTGGTATTTCTGTATTGTGTCCTGCAACTGGACTCTTGTTTCTTCCAGTAGGTTTCCTAGTGCTATTCTTGTATCGTCTGTATCTTTGATTGTTTGATTTAACTTTATTATTTCGGTGTCGGCAGCTGTCAGTAATTCGTCTTTTTCAGCTAATGCCTTATCTCTCTGGTTTGAGTGTTCTTCCTGTGCTTGGAGTGTATCTTGTAGTTGCTTGATCTGCTCATGTAGTGCATGATTTTCTGCTCTTGCTGCTTGTAATTCTTCCTGAAGAGGGGTGATATCCGCCTCCATTATTTCCAATTTCCTTTGGAATTCCTCTCGTGCACTATCTGTGGCTTGCTTCAGGTGTTGCGGCAGTTGTTGGGATAGATTAATTAAAAGGTGACCCATATTTTCTAGTTCCGAAAAAATTGGAATGGGGTGGGGTGGCAGAGGAGGGCGAGGTTGCGTCGAGGTTTTGGTGAGCAGTTGTTGTGAATTAGGTGGTGAATAATTAAGGGAGGATGTAGAGGCTTCAGAAGTTCCGGTGTGGTGACTGGGCTTGATGGGGCTGCAGTGTGGTTCCGGTTGGGAGATGGGGTTAGCAGGCGGGGTTTTGGGGAGGGTAGAGTCAGTAGTTGTTACCTTGTTTATTTGCTCCGTTTTTGCATTGTGTGCTTCTGTGGATTCCACTGCCTTCACTAGCTTGTCTAGTGCATCTTGATTGGATTGCTGCTCATTTTCCTGTTGCTCTGATTCTTTTTCGGTCGAAATTATTTCCGTCTCTGCTTGATCTTGTTGTTCTTGTTGTTCTGCCGATGATTCATTGTGCATTGAAGTTGCTGTATCATGGAAGGTTTCTTCTTCGTTCTTCTCTTCATCTTTATCGTTATCTTTCTCCTTTCCGGTTGAGCCTTGTGCTTCACTTTCTGAGGAGCTAATTCTGATGCGTTTCCGACGGAACAATTGGTTGAGTTCTTCTTCATCTTCTTCTTCCTCATCTTCTAGTAGTTGAACTGACTCTTCGTGCCTTAAAATTGGTCCTCGTTGTGGTGGTTGAGCGGCGAGTATGGTTGGGAAGAGAAAAGAAAGGATGTGGAGAAGTCAGGATCGAGGGGTGGTTCCTTTGTTGATTTGTTTCACTATGGCGACACACTCCTTATGGATTCGGTGAAAGAAAAATGAGGCGAAATTAACGGGTTCTCGTGCGGCAAGGTCGATGGCTGAATAGAATGGTCGGGAGATACCGTATGTGCGCTTTTGGAGGTTAAGGATTGCGACTAAGAACTGTAATGCAGTTCTTTCAGGTTCGGGGCGGCAGAGAATGGCGTATTCATTCAATGAATGGCGAGGGAAGAGTTCGGTCATGCGGGCTACGGGGATACTGGGGCCATTCTCGCGGCCTTGTGGAGTGAGGCGGAAGGCTTCGGCGAAGGCCTGGAAGGTTATTACGGTTCCAGATGGTAGGGAGGGGAAGCGCCATTGTCATTCAACGATGGGAGATTGGGTGATGGCTGGGATAATTTGTGCAAAGAAGTGCCAAGGCAGCTCAGCGAAGTTGGCCAGCCCTCGGATACGCAGGTATTCTCCTACCTCGGTAGGGATACCATCATAAGAAGTTGTGTAGTTCGCCAATGCTTCCATTGCGCACGCGAACACGAATACACAGAGCACAGAGCACGAATACACAAAAAACACAATCACAATCACAAGAACACAATAGCGTTTTTTGGCGTAACCGAAGAGCTTAAGTACCAATATTACGGTGGGGGGGTAGGAATTGATGGTTATCATTGTGCAGTGCTGGAATGATATTGCTTTTAATTTGGCGTGCATGCTTGAGTAATTGGTAAGGAGGGCGGCTTATGACAAAAAACGGCTATTTAAGAAAAGAAAAGAAAGAACATAATGAAAAGTAAAAACAAAAGCCAAAAAAATGCGGTCCACCACCGAATGATTTAATGCGGATTAATAGCGCTTTGATACGGCCGCAGCTTCGAGCCGTTGATTGCTTTTGGAAGTGGATTTCCGGTCAACGTAGTCAACCGAAAAGTTGTTGGCCCGATTTGCTCTGAGATTTTTTAAGGGCCGAACCACCGTAATTTGAATTTGCCTGCGAATCTGTTAGACTTTGCATTATAGAAAAGTACAAGTTGTCCTACCGAAAACACTGGAGTTTTCAGGTTTCGATCGTGCGTCCTTGCCTGTCTTAATTGAACTTCGTGCATGGTTAAAAAAATGAGCCATCGGTGTTCGTCTAACTCTCTGAGTGTGTCCAACCGAAATGTCAGTGAGTCTTCCGATAGCAGTTTCTGGGTAATGGCTACTCGTAAACTTGGTATAACCATCTCCATTGGTGCTATTGCTTCTAAGGCATAAGCTAATTTGAAAGGTGTCAATCCTGTTGTTACCTTGTAGGTAGTCCGGTATGCCCATAACACTGCAGGTAGTAGTTGATCCCATCTTTCCGGTGATTCCATGATCAATTTGCGAAGGATATTCAGCAGAGATTTGTTTGTACTTTCGGCCAATCCATTAGCACGAGGATAATAAGGAGAACTAAATTTATGTGTGACCTGGAACGAATGTGTAAGTGCCTTCATTACATTGTTTACAAAATGAGTGCCTTGATCTGAGACAATTTCCAGTGGTAAGCCAAAACGTGGAAAGACATCGGTTAGCAGACACTTTGCTACCGTAACGGCTGTAGCAGACCGTAAAGCCCAGGCTTCAGCCCATCTGGTTGCATAGTCTGTACAGGTCAGTATGTAACGGTTGTTACTGAAGACTGTTGGTGGTGTAATTGGATCGATTAGATCTAGACCCCACTTCTGGAAAGGTTCCATTGGTAAGATGGGTTGCAGAGGAAAAAAATGACGTTGCAAAGGCTGACCCGATCTTTGACAAGTATCACACTGCTTGACAAACTGTAATATATCTCTGTTGGCCACTAGAGACCACTCTGCAAAATTTTTCGGTGAGTTAAGTCTGTTGCAAAATGACCACCGAAAGGAATTGAGTGGGCCAGAGTAATAACTGAATTAACTTCATGCGATGGAATACAGCGAAGTAGGATTCCGGTGTGATCTACATAATATAGTTCTCCAGCAATTAACCGAAATCGGCGGCTAAAGACTGCAATTTTCCTGCATACTGTTCTAGAAGTCTGAGATGGAAGGCAATCATTATTAAGAAAGGTCAGGATCTGATCATAATATGAAAATGGGATAGGTGGGTCTACAGAATCTTCATTAATTGGTTCTGATACATAAATCGCGGGTGTCGTGTCATCTATACCCACCGGAGCTTCACCGGAATCTAAGCGGGATAAAAAATTTGCTAAGGCATGTGAACTGCCTGGCCGGTGAATGACTTCGTAATCAAATTCTTGCAAGAGTAAGACCCATCGCGCTAATCGACCACCTAGATGCTGCTGCCGAACTAGATAGACAAGTGCAGCGTGATCTACATGGAATGTGAATTTACGGCCTAACAAGTAATGTCTGAATTTCTTGACCGAATATATTAGCCCTAGACATTCTCTTTCTGTTACAGAGTAATTTTTCTCAGCAGGTGCTAATCTTCGACTTGCATAATACACTGGTCTGAACCATTTATCAATTTGTTGCATCAATACACTTCCTATTGCTATATCTGAAGCATCAACAAATATATGAAATGGGTGATCCCAGTCCGGCGGTTGTAAGATGGGAACTTGTGTTAATAAATGCTTTAAACGATCAAAGGCTATCTGGCATTCCTGGGTCCATTCAAATTGTCGAGGTGTTTTGCTGATTAGCTTGTTTAGTGGTATAGCCAAATGAGGAAGCCACCGTAAGTGCCTTCCATGCCACCGTACTTGGCCCATAAAGCGCATAACTTCTTTTGGAGAAGCTGGCACCGGAGCTTCTAATACTGCCGAAATCTTATCTGGATCTACTTGGATACCTTGTGCAGATACAATGTGGCCAAGTAACTTGCCAAATGAGACCGCAAACACCGATTTGTTTGGATTCAAACAGAGTCTATATTCTCTGCATTTTTGAAAGCAGCACCGTAAATGAAACAGATGTGCTATCATCTTACCGAAAATTGAAAAATTGTCGAGATATACTTGCATAAATGAAGTGAGATAAGGATAAAATATCTCCTGCATACATCTTTGAAATGTGCTTGGTGCGTTTCTTAATCCAAACCACATTACCGTACAAGCAAAGACACCCCAATTGGTAATAAATGCAGTTTTCGGTATATCTTCTTCGGCCATTCTTACTTGGTTGTAGCCACTGTATCCATCTAGAAATGAATACATCTCGTGACCTGCTACTCTATCAAGCATGGTATCCAAAAAGGGAATTGGAAAGGGATCCGGTACGGTTGCTGCATTTAATTTCCGGTAATCTACACAGATTCTCAATTGCTTGTTTTTCTTAGGCACAATCACAATCGGAGAGATCCATTCAGCATGCTCTACTAGTACGATAAATCCAACTTTTAATAATCTATCAAGTTCGGTTTTTACCTGTGATGCATAATTGGGATTCATCCGGTAGCTGGGTTGTTTGTTCGGTTTAGCTTCAGGCTTCAACATGACTCTATGCTGATAGATGCGCGGATCTAATCCTTTCATATCTTTGTAATCCCATGCAAAGACGTCTGAGAATTCGCGAAGTAGTCGAATCAAATCCGCTTTGAACAATTCCGGTAAATTATGCTTTATCTTTACAGAACGCGGATGATCTTCATCTCCTAGATTGTACGTGGTCAGCTGATCTTCGGGGACATAAAACTATTGCGGTCTCTCTGTATCGTCTGTTGACTTGATAAGTGGCTGTAATTCATCGTCATGGATAGAGACGGTATCTTCCTTCTTAGCTTCTTCGGTGATGGGTACTACTGTACAGATTGAAGTGTTCCACTTATCTACAATGGACTGTAGATCAACAGTTCCTAGTGAAATTAAGTCAGCGTTATTCTTCAGAAATTCCTCTTCTTCATCATCTGATAGACCATCTAGCATATGGACTGGTTCAGCAAAATATGGTCTAGCGTGAAGCTTGCAAGGTTGTATAGCATCTAATTTTACCACATATCTATGATTTGCATCTTTAAACGTAAGCTCTTGTGCAGACCAATCCTGTACTACCTTCGCATGCTTCAGCCAAGGACGACCGAAAAGAAGGTTATAATCCACAGTGGATTCCGGCAGATCTAGTATTACAAAGGTCATTTTAAAGGTCGTACCTTGTAAAGTGATCGGTACATTTCGTACAAGCCCCAAAGGGGTGGACTCTTGATTGATCTGCCATTCTAACAAAAAGTTGAACTGGTTCGATTTCGGTCCATCCTAATCTTTTGCATAAGGCCGCCGTCACAATGTTAACACCAGAGCCTCCATCAATCAATACTTGCGTAATCTTATGATTCTTATACCATACTGTAATCAAGGGGACTGAATGATCGACAGTAGAATCAGGTTCCGGTTGAACTGCTGCTATCGCCGGAATACAAGAAGTCACCAGACTGAGCTGTTGTTGGAACTGTTGTCGAATTCCCGATACTAATGCCAGTAATTGGCCCAGAGGCAGAGTGATAGATGCCTTAGATAAGATTTCCCAGGCCTGTTGAGATTGATTGATAGACTCTACTGATGTTGAAGTTGATGCCTCTGCTGATGTGGAGGTGTCTACAATTGGTAATGTATCTGTTGCTGACTCCCTTTGTTGCGTTTCTTCCTTTGTTAACGAGGGCTGGGTTACCGGAATAGGCTCTAGAAAGACTGGTGGTTCTGATGTGGTCCATCGACTAGCTTTGTTATACATTCTATGTTGTTCATGTATCCCTGGTTCAAATATTTCTGCTGCCGGTTGCAGTTGTTTACCGGAACGGGTCTGGATTGCAGTAGCCTGTATCTCCACCGGTGTGATTTTTACCATGTTGGCCATTGGATTTTGACGTTCCTTCTTCCTTTGATCATACTCAGCTGCATCCTTGCAAAATCTCCTAATATGTCTGAATTCACCACAAAAATGGCAGCGTGGTGGTGGTAAATTGGGATTTTCCGGTGGTGGTCCGTTTTGCCAGTGGTTTGGATTATAATTGTTATTCCTGTGTCCTCGGTAATTTCGATATCCTTGCTGCTGGTTGTTTCTCATTTGTGGAGGCACATAGTGATTGGCTAGCTATCCTTGTTTCTGGATAATTGCATTGACAGTCGCTGTTCCTTGTACTCTAGCGTTGTATGCGCAGTTTTCGGTGGTGTGTCCGGCAATGTTGCAGATAGCGCAGAATGTTTGATTAAGTGCGCACTTGGCACTGGTATGTCCTGAATTTTTGCATATGTTGCAGTATACCTGTCTAGTCATATCTTCTGCAACATTCTTGTTTGCTTTTAACCATTCTAAATCTTCTGTAAATCCACCGACTTTGTGTTCCAGTTGCAGAGTCATTGCAATGACTACATCGAGGGACATGGCTCCGACACATCTTATGATCATGATCTGCTTAAGTTGTGGAACCAAGCCATAGATGAACCACTGAGTGATAACATCATCTGGTAAGTTAGCATGGGCCGGTGGTAGCTGCCTTAAGTGTGTTCTGAAGAGAGTAGCATACTCCTGTACAGTTTGATTTGGTTTCTGTCTGTTATTCTGCAGATAATCAAAAATTTCGGCTAGATTCTTTTTAAGCCTGAATAGCTGCTGAAAAGCATCTCGTACTGCTTCGTAGGTGCCGAAATGATTAATATCATATTCTGTAAGCATTTTAGCTGCTTCATTAACAAGTGTAGATTGGAAGACAATAGCTTTGTAGGCCTGATCCGGTGGATGATTGAGAACTGCGTAGCTTATCTCGAAGGTGCGTACGTGAGCATCCGGATCATCTCCTGGAAATCCACCAAACTTAGTGTACGTCACTCCCGTTGGAGGTGGCCTGGGTGGACATGACTGTTGTTGTCCGTTCATCGTGAGCGTGTTATACTTTCCTTCTGAACTACCGGAATCTGTATCGTCGGATGACGCACTTTTCGGTGCGATTATCGTGTCTAATATGCTTCTAGTCTCTGTTTCGAACAGCCTTCCTTCCTCCTTGATGTCCAGTGTATGGGAACTCGCTTCCAAGCACGGCAGATGGGCTGAGAATTCAGTAGAAAATGTTGAATCGTCACCGAAGAACTGTGATTCTCTTACCGAAATTCGACCGGAATGAACCGAAATTATGCCCGGATTCGGCGTTTTTCGCCTTCGTCGATTTCTTTGACCAAAGCGTTTCTAATCGTAAATGAATCCGAATCTTTTTCCAAGAGTGTTAAACTAGATTCCAACTGCGTCTTGGTAGGTTCTGGGGTTACTATATTTTCGACAGACTGTGCCGAAATAGTACCGGAATGTACCAGAGGCGTACCAGATTCTACCGGAATATGACCGGAATCAGTTTTAACGTTCTTAACTTTCTTGACAACTGGGTCAGTCCTAGTTGTACTTCTACCTCCCAAAGTTGGCTTTGGTACTCCAGACTGATGGTTCTTGGGATACGTTTCACCGGATCGAGTAACCGGCATGTATCATCTTTTGTACTAATTGCGTAGTATTACTAATGGGACAGTCTACAACAATCTGGTCTGTTGCTACTACCAATCGAATGATAATCTAATTCTGACAGATGATTGGCAATTTTGATGCCACCGTCCCACCGGGCATGCCAAGTGTTAAATGTTACACAGTTACGCTGTCTTAATAACTAGCCGAAATCGTTACCGAACAAATATTAAACGTAAAATAGTGATTCACCGTAAACTGTATTAAACTTTCTATTACCGAAAGACATTATCAGACCAAGTGGGTTCTTGGGAGTGGTAGGGGTTTGTTAGACAGAGGCCCTGTACTCTTTTCCCAATTCTTCATCACAACATCAAAACGCTAATACACGTTTTAGCTTAGTTACTTGTTGTAACTAGACAATATTGGGTTTCTTTACGCATGCAAATCAAACTTCTTCAGACTATTTTGCTATTGGAACAGAGCAGTAGTCCATTCTACAGATTCGCTATTATACCGTAAATCGACCAAAGTGAAAACTATAACTGACAGATTCATTCGTCATCATACTTGCCAGTGATCTCAAAAGTCCACGTTACCGAAGATACTAGTTCGTACTCATATTCGGGGTCACAATTATTACGTCGAATGCAATGAATCTGATAGAAACACACAGAACATACTCCGACAGGGCAACATATTACTTATTCGATTCGCATAACCAGATAACTTACTTAAACTGACTCAAGGTACTTCAATAACTGAAGAATACGCAGCAATACAATACGATAACAGTACTCAGACACACAATGTGTTACTGAATCACCCGTTACGGTGAATTTCAATGCGAGCATACAATACAGAACTCAACATTCACAATACTCAGAACTCCACAACAGTGTAAACAGTATTCTGACAAAAATTAGGCGAACAATCTCGCAATTCCAGAAAAGACGTCTCTCTCGAGCATTCTCCTTACATTGCTTTATATAGATTTACAAAGTGCACGTACCAACTTTTGCCCGTAATTCAAGGAACTCCGTTACATCCGGCATACATTTGTCCTACTCCGGCGCCCGTCTAACAATATGAAAAAGGTATATTTATTGATTCAAAACCTTACATGAGTTCTTAGTGCCTTCAATTCCTCCAAAAATTCCTTCTCCTTTGCATAGATCATAGCACGTGGTGGGTTTATATGGATTTAGAAATTACAATACAGGACACATGGAAATACCAATTTTTCTTAGTACCTTTCCTCTAAAGCTAACTCTGAGAATAGTTTTCTAACCAAAATGATGCAATTAACACCTTGAAACACAAAACATTTATCGAGGCCTTCAAATAGCAAACCAAGAAGTTCCCATCATGAAGAAAAAAACATCCTTTGGCAACTTTTAGGTGTAGTTTTCCAAGCATGAGCCACCACATGAGAAGAATCAACCCCACTGGATCTTGCAGCAAACTTGTCCACTTCAATGGCTTCTTGTTAAAGAATAAAATGATAAGTTCAACTTCCAATCTTATTAAGTAAAATTATTCAATTCCTTCATACCACTTACATCACGAAGTGTGTCTTCTTCTTCCCCTCTTCTAGGGGAAAAAAGTATATATGCTCACGTGGGCCATCCCACTATACTCTACTACTAGGGATGTAGGTACTATATTCTTCATTATTCTCTCTCTTGTTGCATTGTACTCCTCTTTCATAGTTTAATTGTTATCATTTTTTAAAATATCTTCACACACCATCTACTGGGTGTCTACCATAGAATCGCCTAGTGTGATAGGTTTCTTTTTGGGCAGATTTGATATCTTATCAAGTGGAGCATTTGAAATTGTGGAGAGAAAACTTAGGCATTCATCAAGACAGAGTTGAAATGCCTTCTCAATATCATGTAGAAAAATCAAATTATCTCCATCCACAAGGATGATGGAGAGAAATTCAATTTGCACATCTAGTATTGTGGGCTCAAAGGGGAAGTGATTTGATGGTGGGCTCTTCCATGCTTCATTTCATGCACAACTGGTCCTCCAGACCACCAGGGAACTCTCATTGCACTATGCCACTCTCTTTGGGTAAGTTAATGAACTCTCATTGAGGCTCATTTGTTTCATGAACAAATCCACTTGTGACAAGTTTGGGGAGATCCATGGGTGCATAATCTGGCTCTTGATTGATAATGAACATTGTTATTGAAATTTAAGAAAGGTACCTAGTACCCATCCTCCTCTTTCTGTTAAGGTGCTTTATGAATGTAGTGAATAATGTCACATGGGACCCACTTACCCTCATAAGGTGTGATATATATAGGATAGTGCAAGATGTAGTACTCAAGGAACTCTATGATTTCCTTGAGCAGATGATAATTACGTTGGATTGTCCCATAAAGATCTAGCACTCTAGATACAAGTTCATACAAAGTGTGTTTGACCTTTGTACTTAGTGGATTAAGAGAACTCATTGAAGAGTTGTCAAGGACATTTGGATAGGGGGTATTAGAGGTGTACACAACCATTGCATATAAATGCAACATGATTTGTATGGTGTGCTTGCTCAAGGAGTGCTTCTATCTCTTCTTGTTCACAAAAGTGAGAAATGAGAGTATATGGCTTGCTTTTATAGTAGTTTCAATTTTTCAAGTGCGTTGGACCCTTTTCAACATAAAAATAACACCCATGATTTTAAAAATCATGCACATAGCTGTAGACAAAATTGTCTCATAAAAATGATTGAAGAGATAATTATTTAACATTATATGAATTACCATATCTACATATTAGGAAAAATAGAAATCTTGAAATTCTAAAATTGTAATACTGCCATGGCAAACATCAAAGATTGGACATTTTGTACTTCATATTGAGTTCAAAAAGATTTACAATTCTTATTTATTGCATTTGCATGAACATTTGGCAAAGGAAGGATTATGAGAATGAAAATGGGTTATGTGTACACTACAGTACTTAGATAGTTCATGAGCTATAACAACAAAAGTTGAGCTCCATCTACACTCGAGTTCGGAAGGACTTTAACTAACTTTATTCGTTAACCTCTTATCTGTTTTTAAACAAACAAAAAACTTTAAATATCATATTTGAGTATAATAATTTGTATAAATAAAAGAAAAAGTACCATAAATGTTTTATTGGATTCCCTTGTATTCCAAATCATGGCATGTTGGAGAGGCATCCAAAAGCTAGAAAAGAAGGTGAGGAGTTATCAAATGCATGGAAGTCTTGTAGGTGATTGAAGACCAAGAGACAAATACTCAAGGAGGCTGAAGGAGAGAGTCATCCAAGGCTCGACTACACAAGCTGGGAAAAATGCAAGGGAGGTTGTTATATGCAAAGGGGAGGAGTAAGGAGGATCTATCAAGCCCACAGCCCCTCTAGTCTCTTGTATGTATAGACATTGTCTACTTATAATAGTTGTAACTCTTTGTTCACATATATAGTTCAAGAGATTCAAGGTGAATTCTATAGCTTTTATATGTGTCTTAATTTCCCTAAAAAGGTGTCCTGAAAACCATTTTATGTGCACAAAAATTGGTGTATCTCTATAACCCTAATTTTTGCATATCCTACATCTCTTCATAGTGTATCTTGTATAGAGTTGTTAGCTGACCTAAACAGATTCATTTTGAGGTTTTATAAAGCTTTTTCTAAAGCTTATGAACCACAAAACGTGTATATCTAAAAGCTTAGGTGTTTTGAATTGTTGTAAGGCACATTAATCAAAGTTTTTCTATAGGATAGTAGGAAAGATCTATGAAGGGATCTAGGTATTGGATTCCTTTCATTTCTAGTGTGCGAATTGGAGGGAGTAAATTCCACCAATTGGTATCAAAGTAAGAAAAATCGTTTGAAGACTCTAGGAGGACACAAAAGCTTGGACATCAGTGTAACCCTAATTTCCCATTCATTATGGTAGATCTAGGTCAAAAAGTGGAGTTACTTCACAAAGACAACTATCTGCCATGGAGGTTAAGTCATGAAATACCTCATGAGGAAAGGATTATGGACTATTGTGTGTGGAGATGAAGATAAGTACGATGTGGATCCCAAAGATCCAAAGGTCACCAATCAAGAATTGAAGATGTTGAAGGATTGGTAGGAAAGGAATAGGAGAGCTTTCTTGTACATATCACAGGTAATCTCTAAAACTATGATGGTTCATATATAAGAGTTTGATCATGATAGATATGTTTGGGAGCCCTTATAGAAGATATATGCCACTTCCACAAGAAGAAAAAGATTGAGCTTATGAATGAACTCCATTCTTAAAAGAAGGGTAATGGTCAATCTATTGTTGACTACACCTTGAAGGTGAAACTGCTGAGGGAGAAATTGGCATCCATTGGCTGCAAAGTAGATGGGAAGACCTTTTGCATATTAATCTTAATGAGAAGAGAGGGAAAGACAAGTGCAAACTCCTCATTACTACCATCTTGTATAGAGATCCTCTACCAACTCTTGAGGAGTTGATCCCACACCTAATGGTAGAAGAGGTTGACATAGGAGAGATGTCCAAGAAGGATGTTCACTCATAGGTCCTATATGCTAGAAAATGCAGAGGCAAGAGTGGAAAGAAGAGGAAAGGAGGAAAAAGAAAGTGCAAGCAGTCTATTAAGAGGATTCAGATTTAGAAGGGGATAGCAAGGCATCATCTTCAAGGAAGGGCAAGAATGGCAAAGGGAAGAACAACCCTCATCAATTTAAAACTTGTTTTATATGTGGCAAGCATAATCATATTTCTTCAAATTTACAGTTCAAGGATGAAAAAGGCAAGAAGAAGAGGGAGCAAGGGAATTATTCTAACAAATCCAACAAGGATGATGAGAAGGGGACTCGCCTAGCCATGGTACATGGCTACACTTGTGATCGCAAGGACACAAAGTGGAACATAGACTCTAGATGCTCTAATCACATGTCATGTATGAAGGAATCTTTTGTTCATATGTAGGTCCCAAGCTCAAAATGTTGCGTGGAGACAGGAGATAACACTAAGCATTGTGTTACACATGGTGAAGGTAAATCCGTCAAGAATCTTAAAGAGCTGCTCCATGTTCCATCTCTTTCCAAGAACCTTATCTTTGTAGGACAGATGGTAGAGAGATGTGAAGCTAGGTGAAGGTAAATCTGTCAAGACTCTTAAAGAGCTACTCCATGTTCCATCTATTTCCCGGAACCTTATCTTTGTAGGACAGATGGCAGAGCAAGGAATGTAGGTTATATTTGATGCAAAATGGTGATTGGTGAAGCAAGGAGCCAAGGTCATTGCCAAGGGAAGGAAAGACGACAGAATCTTCATAGTAGATGTTGCGCCTACACACAATAAGGTATGTTATGTGATGATTGGTAATAAAAGGATTGTAGAGATTGATCTTTGGCACAAGAGGATAGGACATATCAACATTCCCAAGTTAAAAAGCATGTGCAAAGCAATTTTAGTGTAGGGACTACCAGAATTTGAACGCCAAGGTCTATATGAGTTTTGTGATGCTTGTGATCTAGGTAAGGAAGCAAGGAAGCCATTTCCACAGAGTGAGTATAGATCCTCTAAGCTCTTGGAGCATATACACTCAAATGTATGGGGCCCTAGCAGAGAGGAATCATTGGGAGGAGCTAGGTACTTTGTCACTTTCATTGATGACCACTCAAGAAAGGTATGGCTATATGTTATCAAGGAAAAATCAGAAGTGTTTTCATGCTTTCAAAAGTTTAGCTCCCTTGTTGAGAAAGAATGGGATGCACACATCAAGATACTAAGGTTAAATGAATGGGGAGAGTATTTCTCCAAGGAATTCTTAAAGTAATTGCCAGACAATGGCATAAAGAGGCACTTTACATGCAAGTACACCCATCAACCAAATGGTGTTGTAGAGAGGAACAATAGGTATTTGTTTGAAATAGCTAGATGTCTTATAAATGAAGGTATGTTACCATTATCTTATTGGGATGAGGCTATGAATACAACTTGTTACTTGATAAATAGGGTTCCAATAGGTTGTGTGCACAACTTGACTCTAGATGAAGTCTATTATGGCAAGAATCCAACCATGGAGCATGTCAAGGTATTCGAATGTGTATGCTTTGTTCATGTTCCTAGTGAAGAGAGAACAAAGTTAGAGCCCATGAGTGAGAAATTTGTGTTCATTGGCTACTCAAATAAGCAAAGAGGCTACAGGTGCTACAACCCTCTCCCAAAGAAGCTATATATGTCAAGAGACATTGTGTTTGATGAATCAAGGTCATGGTATGGAGACAAGGGTAAGGCAAAGCTGGATCAAGAGGATCAAAATGAGTATGCAGACTTTGATGTGCAGATTCAACCTCAAGAGTCAATCACAATTAGTGGACTAGAGGATTCTACATCTAAGGTACACTCATGTGATCACTCTTACACTTATGACTATGAAAGATCATCCTGTACTTTAAAGTATAGAAGGTCACAAGAGACACACTATGACACTAGGGAAGCTCAAGAAGATTCACAAGAGCGAGATCTTTAGGAGGTCATCACTCATAATGTAAAGCTAAATAAACTCAATAAGCAGTATCTCAAAGGTTAAGAAAGGAGCCCTACAAGTAAGAAGGCACCCCCACAATGGTATACATATGGTTCTTTCATGGGAAAGTACTATGCATATGTGATGAATGTCATTGCAAATCAAGATTCAGATTCTTATGAGGATTCAAAGACCAAACCAAAGTGGAGGAAGGCTATTTATGAAGAGTTCAAAGCTCTTAAGGATAACAACACTTCAAAATTAGTACCGAAGAAAACAAGCTTGAAGATAGTCCAAAACAGGTGGGTGAACAAGACCAAGAGGAATGCATATGGTAGCTTGGATTGGTACAAGGCTATATTAGTAGAGAAAAGCTTTAGAGAGACACAAGGTGTGGATTATGAGGAGAATTTTAGCCGTGTGGAAAACAAGGCTACCATTAGAGCTCTCATTGCCCTATGTGTAGCAAGGAGATGGTCTATCTACGAGATGGACATAAAGAATGCTTTCTTGAATGGTGAGTTACAAGAAGAGGTGTTCATGGAACAACCTCAAGGGTATGTAGATCCACAACATCCTAACTATGTTTGTAGGTTGAAGCAGGCCTTGTATGGCCTAAAGTTAGCCCTAATGGCTTGGAAACAGAGGCTAGTGGACTTCGTGAAGAGATGTGGTTTCTCTCCAAGTTATGTAGATCCATCCTTGTATATGAAGAAAATAAATGACAAGATATGTTTTCTTTTCATATATGTGGATGATCTACTTGTGAGAGGTGATGATGATGCAGGGATACAGTCCATCAAACAGAAGCTTGGAAGAGAGTACAAAATCCAAAATTTAGGTGTTCTTAAGTACTTTCTTGGCATTGAGTTCATCCATGGGAAAGAAGGTATCTATCTCTCTCAAAAGATGGATTCAAATGTCAAGTTAAGAAAGGAAGATGGCAAGAATCTATAAAAACTTACACTATATAGGAGGATTGTGGGATCATTGATCTACGTTACACTTAGAAGGCCTAACTTGTGCTACGTACTTGGAGTTCTATCTCATTTCATGCATGTAGCCATAGATACACATCTCAATCATGAAAAGAGAGTGTTACGTTATGTGAAGAGTATAGTTAATCATGGGTTGCAATACATGTATGATGAAGAAATTCAAGTAAGATCATGGAGTGATGCAGATTGGGTAGGGAGTGCTGATGATAGAAGGTCAATTTCTAGCTATATTTTCATGCTAGGTACAAAAACAAGTTCATGGATGAACAAAAACTAGCCCGTGCTTGCATTGAGTTCACAGAGGCTGAATATAGAGCTTTAGCCCTCACTACATTTGAAGCAATGTGGTTTAAGAAGCTCTTCAAAGATTTTGGTATAAAACTTGGACCAATTCCAGTTTATGGAGATAACATGTCAAGCCTACATCCTACCAACAATCCCATGTATCATGCAAGGAGCAGGCACATTAAGGTGAATTACCATATGTAAGCAAAAAGGTTTCAAGTGGGGAAATTAATGTTCATTTGTTAGGTACAAAGAACCAAGTTGCAGATATCTTCACCAAAATCATGGATGTGACCAAGTTAAAGAGTTTTCAAAGGATATGAGCTTGTTTGATATGGACACCACTACCTTAAGCTTAAGGAAGAGCATTGAAATGTGAACTATGCAAGCTTCAGGTGTATAAAGGGGTTTCTTCTCTCTCACACATTTGTATCATGACTTTCTGATCTTCTATCTCATATTCCTTGAAATTTTCTAGCACTTCAAAAAGTGCTTTTTCTTCAAGAAAAATTATGCTACTACACAAGCGAATCCCCAAACCATTCAAGAGATTGATGATTTGCAAGATGAATTCCACCATGGTACTCACTCTTTGTATAGAGATCAAGAGGAAACTCAATCAAGAGAAAGATTGGATTTCGAGTCAAATGTTTTACAAGATTTACCATACTTCACAGGTCCATGGGAATCCAAGTCCCTTCAAATATGAGCCCCTACAATATTAATGAGGAGTGAAGCTTCAATAGTACCTAGGAATACTAAGGCTATGAAGAAAACCAAAGCCGAGTGCCTTCTCACTTTACAAGAGATCCTAAAAGTGAAGCAAAAACTATGTAAAAAGTAGCAATCCAAGTTGTAGAGCTTCATAGTTTTGACTTGAAGGTAGAATCCAAAGGAAAATTTCCAAAGGACCAGATAGAAAAGATAGGAGATATGAGTGAAGGTCAAGAAGGAAACACCTATGTCCCCATTACCTACCAAGGGAACAATACCAAACAAATCATGGATTCAAATGGAGGTGTTGCCATTGCAACCACATCCTTCTAGACGTTATAGGGCAAGCTAGATTTGCGACCCACTAGAATGAAGCTACACATGGTAGATTAGCACATTGAAAGTCCCATTAAGAATCTTGAAAGAAATCACAACCGTTACTTGTAGTGTACAAATTAAACACACATTTGTCACATGGAATTTTGGGAACAACCATGTGTACAAGTTGATTTTAGGTAGACCCTTCATGAGACAATTGCAAATAGTGCAGATTTGGGAACCAATTCCTTATACTTACAATACCTAGAGGTAACTACTAATGTCAATCTAAAAGCTTATACCCATAGAGATGTCCTAGCTCTATAGTGAAATCCCATCCACAAGACATAAGAGGAATTTGAGTCAATGCACTCCATTAGTTCTTGAAATCCATAATTGATGCATAAAGACACACACTTATGAATGTTTAAAAGTGCTGAACAAGACGAGAGAGAGCTTGAAGCTAGAAATAGGGGAGCTTCAAAGAACACTCCATCTATATAAGAGCCAAAAGATGCAACTATAATATCTCCACATTAAGAGTTCAAACCCCATGGTTGGGAAGAAATATTATCAACAATGGACATAGTTGTGAATGAAGAACAATGGACTCCCTATGGTGATGAGGACATTTATGAAATATCGCCACTTATGTGTGAAATCTTAGAAGAAGGTGAGGAGGAAGATCTAGAATCCGTTATTATGGATCCTTTTTGTCATCTCGAGGAAGATAAATTTTACTTTGTCAATGTGAAAACCCACAAACAAAGTGAGTGCAAGAAAGACATATCCTAGAGATTAAACATATATTCAACAAATATAGGTAATACCATGTGTTCAATAAAGAAAAAATCTTATTCATGGTGCAACAAGGAAAAAGCTTCGACGACATTGTGTTAGAAAATGGAATATCAAGAGATGAAGATGAAGTCATTAGAGCTATTGTGTTGTTACCTCAACCTAGGGGGCTGAACAAACTAGAAGAATTTGTGGGCCATTGTCGTTACTATAGATGATTCATACATATTTATGGAATCATATTTGAGGCCTTATACAACCTTCTAACCAACTTTGAATGGAATGATGAGTAATAGAACGATTTTGAGTAGAAGAAAACTTTCCAATTTTTATATTAGATGCATGTTACCACAACATGTAGATGAAGGAAATATAGACCTACCCATAGTGTATGCGAGTAGACAACTAAATGCCATTGAAAGGAATTAAACCACAATTGAGCTTCAAGGATTAGATATGGTGTATGTAGCAAAAAAATATTGTGCATTATCTATTGGCGAACAAGCTCAAATTCTTCATACACAATCAAAACCTTCTTTATTTGGTGAACAAAACTTGCAATACCAAAAGAATTACAAGATGGTTTCTCTAACTAATGGAGTATGATTTCTAAGAATTGGTGAGAAAAGGGAAAAGCCATTTGTGTTCCAATCACCTCTAAACGTTCAATTAAGGAGAGCCCCTACAAGGTGTGTTAGAGGGACTTCTTGATGCATATTTTTTCAACATAAAAATATTTCTAAATTGGGAAAAACAACTAGTGTCAATCTTGACTTGTGGACCAATGAACCCTATAGTAAGAACGGAGGAAAGTGAAGTGATAAGATCCCAAAAGTGTTATATACTAGCATGATGTGTCTATATGTAGGATAAGCAAGAAATTCTAGCCTACTCCATGGATGAAGAGGAAAATGATAAGTGCTTACAACTAGCACATGTAGATGCCTTAGGACAACATTATCCTAAACAAATAACCCTACAAACATTGAACTATTTAGGTTCATATTGTCCAACAATGGAGTCTGATGTGCACATATTACTGAATTAATATCCGATTTGTATTAGCATGCCCCTCATTGAACATGAAATATACGAAGTTTTGCCAATACCCTATTGAAGCAGCTCTTTAGTAAACTTCCTAAAGAGAAACTCTTTTCCCAAGGAAATGACACTCGCTAGACAAAGGATTCTAGCATAGGAAGACTAGGACTATAGGTTAACTAGAAAGAACATGTAAAAACAAGGTAGAAATGGATATTTGTGACTATTTATACAGCTTAATGATTACTTGGGAGTTCAAGAAATTGTGCACAACCATGGAGTAGGTGGACACCTTGGACTCGATTGTGGAATTAAAGATATTCTATTTCTAGGTCTCTAGTGGCCCACACTTCACATGGATGCGCATACGTATGTGAGACAACATAGTAATCGAATGAAGTTGAGAAGAAAATGCATATTGTAACAAACCATGGGCAAGCAACCCTGCCCCCTCCCTTGTATTTCTATCCAAGACAAGATAGTGCTTATGAAATTTGCCTTGGTGCACCAAATTTACGCTACTTATAGGGGGGGGCATGGTGAGCCTCCAACTCCAAGAAAAGTGATCTCTACAAATTGCATGTGTTAACCCTTGAGCTAGTCCCCCAAGCACGTCTCTTCTCCAAAGTGCACTCTATGCCATCGGAAAGCCTCTTGTAATGCATTTGCCCATGATGCTTAATTTAAAAACATGACCGAATCATAGCGCTACAGATCAAAGACCATTCATATGAGTTGAGCTAGGACAGGGCACAACAATGAAGATCATCACAGCCCTTATTAACTTTGGTTCACCTACAAGTGTCACTAGACATTCTCTTTGTCTAAATATGGGCTTAAAGGTAAAGCTAGTAAAGAAATATCTTGTCGGCTTGCAAGGTGTATGAACTTCATGTTTGGGGGAAGTGGAAGTGCCGATTACTCTACAAGAGGGCACCTTGAAAATAAAGCTCTCAATATTCCATGATGAGAATCTAAATTAAACCCTTATCTTGGACCGAGGCTACATTTTGTACCATCTAAGTGATTTGAAACTCAAAAATAGACTCCCATAGGTTTGGTTTAACAAACAGCGCCTGAAGATCAAATTGGAAGGTGAAAAACCTTTTTGTTCCTAGTCCACATACATTTCATCTGACCTTAAGATCTTAGAAGGATGCTATTGCAACTTATGTGGGCATAGAAGATATGCGTTGGAACCCTCTTCTTTTCCAAAAGAACGTATGTAGATCACAACATGGCAACCAGTTTTCTCCTGTCATTAGCGATTGTGAGGAGTAAAGAAACATAGAGTTGTTGATTCATCACCAAATTCCAAATGACTTAATGCAACAACCCAAAAAACAAAGTAGATTTGGGTCAAGAAAGAGGAGGATCATACTCTCTTACCTCCATCCATACGTGGACGAAAAGCCCCTCAATCAAACAACGAAGGACTCAAGAGTTGACCTATAATCAAACACATATGGGTGCCCGATAAGATTTTGTAGTTACAACCTAATGGGCCTCGCATTTTGGTACCAAAAGCAATCTCACAGGCTAGATCCTACCTTCAACGTTCCATGTTGGAAGGCTTCTTCTCAAACCTCATGCATACATGTGCAGCGTAAACCACAATCAAACTATCGTAATCCAATTGCGTTGTATACAAATGCATCCCAAAGCAAATGCACCCTTATTCTCTTCACTTTATAATATCTCATGTCTCTTCACTTCATAATATCTCATCCATAGACCTTAAGTCGAAGTAACTTTCCGTGTAATGATCATCCATCCCTTTTAAAACCGTAATCAACTTTATAAAATACCATCTAAGTCCACATTAAAAACATTGATGTAGAAACCTTGTAACAATCAACTTCAATAATTGTATAATAGTCATATATGATATTCCCATAGACATGATGCTCTATGCTAGCACATGAGCTTCCCAAGTATTCATCCAAGAAATAGAAGCATCTTTTTTATTTTGTATATCCACGTGGATCCAATTACATTCATGCTTGCCTTCTTGGGAACTAGATCCCAAGTGTGGTTTTCTTGAAGTGCTTCTACTTCTTCTTGCATGGCTTCTCTCCATTCTTTATTCTTCCTAGCGTCTTCAAATGAATCTTCTGCCCTAGAGTCTTTAGTGATATACATAGAATGCTTGGTGACTAATGATGTATCATAGACATACCTTATGGGCTTTTTGCTTTCTCTTTGTGATCTCCTGAGTGCTTGATCTTGCCTCTTGACTTTCAAGCCTTGAAGTCAATCTGGTCTTCATCCTCTGAGTTTATATCTTTTGTTTATTGTTGATCTTCTTGTGTGAGGGTTGGAAAATCAATTTCCAAGTCATATGGTAACTTGACTTTCCTGCAATCATCTTCAAACCATGAATTATTTTCATCAAGCACTACATCCCTACTAACTATAAATGCTTTGTTAGTGGGATTGTACAACCTATTGCCCTTTTGGTTCTAATCATACCCAATCAATATACATTTTTGAGATTTAAGGTCAAGATTTCCTCTAGCTTGTGAAGGAATGTGTGCATAAGCAATGGAGCCAAATATTTTGCAATGGTCCAATGAAGGTCTCCTACCATTCCATGATTCATAGGGTGTCATACCATCCAAAGATTTGGATGAGAGCCTATTGACCAAGTAGGTGTATATGGAAAGAGCCTCTGCCCATATGTAATTAGGTAGCTTCTTCTCATTCAACATAGACCTAGTAGTTTCAACAATTAACATGTTCCTTCTCTCTACCACTCCATTCGATTCAGGAGTATATCTTTTTGTTTCTTCCCTCTTTATGCCTCTATCCTATAGAGATGAATCACTCATGTAAAAAGTACTCACAACCTCCATTAGATCTGATCCTCTTCAAGCTCCTTCCTATTTGGTTTTCAACTAGTGCCAAATACTTTTTGAAACATGTAAATACATCATCCTTATGCTTCATGAAAAAAATCATTTTCCATCTATTGTAATCACCAATAAATGAAATATAGTACCTTGAATCTAAGATTGATGAATCTTTGCAAGGACCCCACACATATGTGTGTACAAGCTCCAAATAGTCTTCATGAATGTATCCCTTCCTGTTGAATGGTTGCCTCTGAGCTTTACCAAATTGGCATGCTCCACATTGTATATCATATTTTGCTTGGTCATATTGGGATTGTCAAGCACAATTTGGTCCCTGCATATTTGCTTCAGAGTTCTTTCTCCTATATGTCCTAGCCTTTTGTGCCATATTTCTAACTCATATAAGATTTGATCTCTATAATTGAATAGTGCTATGTTCCTTGTGTCTTCAATCTCAAAAGTGAATAATCTACTAGACTTCTCACCTTTAGCAATCATTTTGAAGCCTTTTTGAGGGTCTTCCATATATGCTCCAAGCTTAGTGAATCTAACCTGTAAGCCTTTGTCAACAATCTGTCCAACACTAATTAGGTTTTTGGTTATAGTTGGCACATAGAGAACATTACTCAAAAGGTTCATGCTACCATCAGATGTTTTGACATTTCTAATTTTCTTGACTCAGTGTTTAGTATCATCACCTGTTTGTACTTCATGCTTACCTTTGGGTTCTTCAAGGTCAGATAATAAACGTACATTTCCAGCCACATGATTGGAACAACCTGAATCAATGTAGAAAGGATGCTTATCATCTTTACCTTGATTGGATGTCATGTTCATGATGAGTAGTGAGTCTTCTTGGTCTTTAGTATAGTTGTTGTAGTCCCTTCTTCCTCTGAAACATCCTTGATAATTGTTGTTGTTGTCACCTTGATTGTAGTTATGGTTGTAGTTGCATCTACCATTATTGTATCTGTCTTTGGATTTTCCATACTTACCTCTATGGAGGCCTCTTCCCCTTTAATTCCTTGTATTCTTGAAGCATTCCTCTGTGGTGTGGTTGGTAAGACCACAAACGTTGCAAGGTGAATTGTCTCCCCCAGCCTTGATTTCCTCCTCCACACTTTCTCTAGCACCTCTTCCTCTTTGTTCATAATTAGCTTGATAGGTACTAGCCTCTTCTTCATTCTTCTTGATTTTACCTTTATCCTTAGCTTTATTCTTATCTGTATAAAGGGCAGAAAATTGATTACCTCTAGAGTTGTCACCATTCTTGTTGAGCTTTGTCTCATGGGTTAAAAGTTGCCCCATCAAGGTGTTGAGGTCAGTTATTTGCATATCCATGTAGAGGTCCATTGTTGTGGTCAATGAATCCCACTTGTCATCAGCTTTTATACCATTAATGATTTGACTTACTATGTGTTCCTATTCTATCTCCTCTCCAATGCTTGCAAGCTAGTCATCCATATCTTTCATATTGGTTACATAATCAACCACTCCTTGCTTTGGTTGTTTCTTTAGACTTGTAAATTCCATCCATAACTGATTCTTCCTAGCTCTTGTATTTGGGGATAAATATGATGAGAGTACTTCCCAATTCTCTTGGGAGGTCTTTCGATTCCTAATGTGTGTTAACAAGAAATCAAAGATTGAGTCTAGTAGATAAGACCTGACAAGAGCATCCTTTGCACACCATGTGGTCAACCTTTCTTGCTCTTCCCTTGTAGGTTGATGCTGGCTTTGAAGATTGGCATTTCTTCATCTCCTAAGATTTATCCATATAGACTTCTCCCTTGAAGGTAGCCTTGCATCCTTAGTGAACATGCTAAGTACTTGTTTCTGTCCAATTTGTCAATGAAGGATGGAAATCCATCTCCCATCTTGCTTGTTGTTGCTCTCATACCACTGTTGGAGGAGATGGTGGATAGTCACAAGAGATGAAGTGGTGTTGCTAGATGCTACTTCACACCTATTAAAAATGATTGCTAGAGAGTGTAGTGGGCCTCTTTATCTAGCTAATGATCTAAATAATCATATATGTTGCTTGGAACATGATCCACTAATCAATGGATCAAAACAGATAGGTAGAAGTTGATTCAAGAACAAAAATCTTACTATTTTGTTTCCTACAACTTATATTGGAGACTAATATAGTGGGTATATGAGAGAGAATAATTTGTACGTATGTAGTTGGCAAGGAAAGACAAGTAAAAACCTCCATGTTTCACTGCGGGTTCTAGATCAAAATTTGAGCCATCCTTTGAAAAATTAGAGGGAATCCTCGGGAGCAAGTCCAACATCAATTATGGATATAATGTTGATTTATAAGTGTGTTGTAGGCTTTTTAGAACCTATGAATACATATAAACATGAATGACATGTTAACTATATTATTATATATAAACTTTTTGTTACCTAGGTGGAAGAGGAATCACAATGATGAAGTAATTCTTTAATGACTCTATATATTTCGCTTGATAATATATCTGCTTATCATTGAAGTCCAATAGAAATACTATGTGATTGATATACTCGTTTCATTAATGATATAGTCGAGTAACTGTTAGACAGATATGTAATAGTTAGAAAATAGTGATTCCCTTGTAACCCATAAGACATTGGAAAGCCTTAAAGCACAACAAAAGAGGAACTATATATGATATTTGAAAATATTTTGAAATGTTAAAGGTTGGATCTCAGTAACCAACTACATCATGGAATGGGGGCGTATAAATTTTATTCTAATAACACATTTATAACTACTCCATTTAGTAAATCTTGTTGAAAAACAAAAATTTACCCATATTCGTTTATGATAGGCAAAACATTTCTTTGAGAAGAGACGTTCATATAGAGAAGCCTAGTTCCAAAGTCCATTCTTGAGGGATTGAGAAATGAACCCATTCCTTACTCCCTTGATCATCTATTCTCTTGCCTATTGGAGACCAACGAACAAAGAGTTGTTGAATATGGGGAGAGTGTGAAAATTTCTTTTCTAAATGATATATAACCAATAGAGGATGGGTTTCTAGAATAAAATAAGATATAATTTGTGGCCGTATGGACAAGGGCAATCTGGGATTTCTCGTTGTGGTTGCCATGGCCAACAAACCCCCAATTAAATGGATGGTGAAATCTTGTAACAATGAGAAGGATTTCTTAGATGGTACCTTAAGTTCTAATCCCTTTGGTATCCCCTCATAAAGGTTAAAGATTCGGTTCTTTTGTGGAACATCCTCCATAATGTAAAAGGTAACAAAGTTTATGGAGCCCCTCCTCGGTGTAAACCATGCCTTTGTGGCAATGAAGAGTTGGGAAACCTCTTCTTTCATGCCTAAATTCAACGTTGATCTCGTGCACCCTTGGGAAAATCATGTTAGTGTAGGGAAAAATCCGCTAGAAGCAAGCACTTTTGGGTGAAGTGATCTATTGTTCCCGTGCACTATGGAATGTGATAGGAGGAGGGACCCTCAAGAATATCTGGAAAGAGAGGTGTGCCAGCAACTTTGTATCCCTTCAAAAGAATGGTTAATCTAAAAAACTTTTTTTCCTTAAAGGCCAAATAATTTCCAATTTTAAGAAGCCTCCTTTTTGAACATCACATAGTGTTTTTCCTCAACAACAAGATTAAAACCAAGTGGCCCTCCATTAGGGGGCCTAAAGGGTTATCAATCCTTTTTGTAATATCTTCTAGTAAGTTTCAAGCAACCCTTTTTTTGTGGGATTCAGGGGTCCCATGGGTGCTAGTCCAGTTCAATTGTAGATTTGTTATTTCTATTAATCAAAGTTTCGGAGAGTAGGATATTGTTGAATTTCCTCTTTAGGAAAAATGAAAAGAAATCTTGGTCCAAAGGTATTTGTAGAAATAGAAAAACATCTCCCTTGTAGGAGCTACTTAATTACCTTCATCACGTCCTGCTCCTCTTCCTCTTGATTCTAGTGACCCCTAAAGGCTTGGAGTTTGTGCGGTCTTGATGAAACTCTTGGAATACAATGAAGTATTATTGCTGCATCAATAGGGTCTAGATGTGGCACGGTGACATCAAACACCATGGTTCCATATAGTTCTCTATCGATATTATCAAGCATTTTCAGAAAGAAAACATCCAAAGAGCTAGGAAGACTGTACCAAAGGGATTCAAAAAGTTGAAGCACCTTTGGACCTAAGCCATAAGAAACTCGATCAGGTCTGAGGACATTGATCCTTCCCTGAGAAAGGACTATGAGGATCGCCGCCCCTTAAAGCATAGAATCATCAGCCAAGATGCGTTGGAGACTATATTGTTTTGTCTATCAGAGTTTTCCTCGCTCAAATGGACTCAAGTGGAACAATGGAGACATTATAGAAGATATCTCTTTAATCAAGAGATATCTAGACACTCATTAATCTCCGAACAGGATATGGTTCCATGAATCATCTTGTACTTAGTGGGAGTTCAAGTTGAATGAGCTCTATTCTTTGATTGAGAAATAGGAAGCTAACTTGATGCCATAAATCCCTCGTTAAGGCATATGGACCAATATTCAAGCCAAAAAAGAAAAAAATTCACAACTCTTTTATGTCACAGAATATGGTTAGCTGAGAAAGAAAACATCGATCACCTTTCCTTCTCTTTCGCAAGAGTACCTCGATTTGAAAGAGTGTAAATACGTAGATCTTGTTGGATCATTAGAAAAGTTGGAAACAAACACTTCTCAGAGAATCCATCATTTTCTTTATGGATCTTGAAATTGCCATAAGAAGCACAGACTTCAAGAAAATCTTGAAGGACACATGTGCAGCCAAGTTTATTGATTCGATACTGACTATATGACTTTCTTGGAGAATCGTTGTTGGAATCTTGAGCCAGTATGTAGTAGACCATGTATGTTAGCTACTTTTCTTCAAAAAAAACTTGCCACCTACATATGGTCAATGCTTTTGAATATCTCACTAACGAATATCAACCTTCCAACGAGAACGAGATTTGGATTGTCAATAGCTTTGGATTGTAAATCATGATCCACAACATTCCAACGAGAACGAGATTTGGATGATTCGATTGTATATTGAGTCACATGTAGCACTCGTTACCACGATGGTTTATTGAGTCACATCTCTATATTTTAAGTATTCAGATTCTATGTTTCTTTATTAATCTTTCATCAATTGAACATGAGAAGCCTTGAGAATCAACGAAGTATTTCATGCGAATTTTCTTCTTAGGCAGGATACCCTTGGGTGTGGAAATGATTTATGGGTGTTGGTAGAACTATCCAGGCCGTATTCATCCATGATCTGACACTAAGGTCTCCTTTAAGACTAAACTTGAATCAACTATTCTCCAAAGGTGAATACCACTCTCTAGTTTGATCTCTTATTGAAGCAATAAACTGGAGTACGCCTAGAGAACCCACAATAAATACATAATTGGTTTTCTATCATTTTCTGTTTCTCGTGTGGGGTTAACATTGGCCGAGTGGTCTTTCTACGCTTTTTCTTATCTAGTTTTTCTTTTTTGCTTTTTACTTTTCGCTTTCAAAGGGGTAATTATCACATTGAATGTCTTGTTTCATGTATTCATTCAATACATTGAGCTAAGGAAATCTGAGTAAAATTTCTTTAAGATCATCCCTCAAACCCCATCTGACATATCGCTCAAATCCCATCGCAATTATCTTTAAGACTAATTTGAGTAGAGAGGATACAAGAATTCTCACAACTCATGACTCTAGGTATGAAAGAGGATATAAAGGATACAGAA
This sequence comes from Ceratopteris richardii, assembly GCA_020310875.1. Classification (NCBI taxonomy): domain Eukaryota; kingdom Viridiplantae; phylum Streptophyta; class Polypodiopsida; order Polypodiales; family Pteridaceae; genus Ceratopteris; species Ceratopteris richardii. The sequence goes on along the minus strand of CM035427.1, from coordinate 69,019,438 downwards.
TTTCGATTAAGATATGAGATACAAGACAAGATTAGACAAGATCGCATTCTATGAGATTGCAGGGGCACACGAAAACATAACACGAACTAGACTAGACAAGAGTAGAACAAGGGATTAGGTAAGAAGAAGAGCTTGAACTTTGAACCTACTTATTTGGAGACTGCAGCTACTTGAGCTCCCAAGAATGGCAACGATAATAATAACTCTATAGGTAAAATCTCTTTGTATAAATATTTGAGGGAAGTTGAAGGTATTATAGAATTCTGGATTATGATACTTTTGGTAATGCAAGTGATGACATGGTAGAGTTTCTAGAAGTTATGCAGATATGCAGCCATGTTTTGATTGAAGATATGCGGCCATGATGCGAGCTTGATTCAAACATGATCATGAGATAAATCAAAGCATACTACTAAGTTCGTTGTAAGCGTCCATGACACATGCCCATATTCATTTGTATTTAAGTTTTGCATTCAACTCTTAGGGAATGTTTGTGAATAGGGTGTGACATTCATAATAACTCAATGGCTCTTTTGAGTGCCTAATGTTATCATGTAGCCTCTTTGCAAACTTTTATTTTTGATACATCTAAGAAGAGGTGGGACTCTGCAAAGGATTGATGAGTTATCTCATTAAACCCTAGCAATTTCCATACATGAATAGTGTTTCTACTCTAGATTAAGAGTAACCCTCCTCCGTAAACTAGAAAGGATATAAAAAATGTGTTGAATATGTAAAGTATGTTTATCTGTCAAAAATTAACTATCTATGATCAACAAAGAGAGGGTATTGGGACGTGTACTATCCACGATTGGAAATTTTTAAAAGATGGCCACATAGTAAAAGCTAACTTGGAAATGTATCAAAGCTACATTTTTGAATAAGCTCTTTCTTTCGTGATAGAATATGATTACTATTGCGCATTTTAAAATCTTTATGGCATATTTAAGCAACCTTTTTGTAGAATAATCATCAAATTGAAAGGGATAGGAAATAAATACATTGAATGGCATCTAGAATGAACTATTAATGAAAAGAATCTAGATATAAAATAACATATGGAATTACACAACTTAATAGTTCGTTAAGGAATAATGCCACATGAGCAATAGAATGTTTAGGCATGGTTTCTACTATAGTACAACCTTGGTATTTTAAATCATTATTGAAGTTCATTAAGGAATCACGCCACATAAAAAAAAGAATGATTAGGCATGGTATTCTCTGTAGTAAAACCTTGGTATTTGAAACCATTAGATAGTTCTAAGTTTCCTATAGATGTGAAAAATTCCTATAGATGTAGTACAACCTTGGTATTTTCTTACTAAAGGAGTTGGATTTCAAAGTGATTTTGCAAAAAGGGAGGGCAGATACTAATGGAGTTGGATTTCAAAGTGATTTTGGAAAAAGGAAACGCACATTATGGAATATAGCCTCCCAGAATTGGATCGTGACATCTCTAACAAATCAATAAATATCTTAATGAGAGATAGTAGGTGCTCTAGACGCCATTGGTGGATATAATGATGCGTTATAATTGTGATTTAGGGTTTATGTAACCCGTCACTATATATAAACATGTCAACATGAATGACACGTTCCATATATCATTGTATATACCGAATTGGTGGCATAGTGGCAATGTAACCTTGTGATGTCCTTGAAGAGAGGTATAAAGAGGGACATTTGGATGGGATGAAATGCATCTCATTAGTTGTGTCCTCGTCGTCGTAAGCTTCTCCCATAATAGAAAGTTCGTTGTCTTTTTTTTTTTCTTGTTTTTGGAGCTATACTCTCAATAGGTCGAAATACAGAGCCAAATAGAGGAGTGTGAGAAAGAGGTACAAATGAGCTAAACAAAACTTCTAATCCATGTATGCGAAGCCTAGTTTCTTTTCAATTGTCACCTTGAAATAAAAGAATCATCTATTGATGAAAGAGAGGAAGAGTTTCATGGGTTTTGATCCTCTATTGCAAGAGAAATTTCATACAATCGGTCCATTTTTATAAGAGAAGTCGGGAGATGTCCATGGAGCAGTTGTTGATTGATTCCCAACGTTCATGATGGATCTACCTTTTTATATTTTCTACAAAAGCCTCACCTTTTAAGAACTTTTAGAGGGCATCCATTAATCACTTCAGTGCCTCGACAAGAGTAGCTTGTTGCCATGGGATCTTTTTGTTCAACTACAGTACGCTTTGGACGAGACATGGACTTATGTAATTAATTAATAGGTAATCTCATGTATTAGAGTTCCTCACTTCATAGCGTAAAAGGAGTCTTCCTTTTTTTAGCGAAGATTTGAATTTTTTTGTTTTGGTTTCGACATTTGTGGACTTCCAATGAAGAATTTCATTCCTGGAATTTTATTATGCAGTCCTTTTAGCTTGAGTTTGAGCACAGGTTGAGAATTCTTCATGCAAACCTTAACTAGTGGATTTCATAAGCTTACTAACATTTTGACTAACCGAAATGATACGACCATTACCTAAAATATTCTGCATCTAACCTTGAATGAAATTATCCTTTTTAGCAACATCACTTTCCTCGACCTTTCACTCAAAACGCTTAAAGATTTCGCTATGGCTTAAGAATGAAGATCCTTTAGTTAATTTACCACTTTACTCGAGTACTGCTTGCCTTTTTGTTTTGTATCTACTTATGCGAAGATTGAAATAACCTCCGTCAAAAGTTATTCCAGATTTCTCTAAGAAATGGAATATTTACTCTTTCTACAAAGAACTTCAATCTTCTTTTTTCCAAAATGGAAGTTCGATAGTAGCCTACTCTCCTTGACTTTAATTAATAAAGAAAACAATTGTACAAGTGAATGGGCTTAGTACCTATGGGACCCCCCGAGTCCCACAAAGCAGGGGAAGAACAAATAAAATTAGAGAGCTCTACAAAGAAGTTACATTACCCTTTCATCCCCTTCATATGGGGCCCATTCGCTTTGAATCTCATTATTTTGTAGAAAAACCACTATATGATGTCTAAAAGGTAGGGGTTTCCTACAATTGGAAAATTTTTTGCGTGATAACGACCATTCTTAAGGAGTATTTCCAAAATTGGTAGCACACCACTACCTCCAGATCTTCCAGTGGGTCTCACCTCTAATCGCATTCCACAAAGATGAGGAAAATAGACTTCTCTAACGACCATTCTTAAGGAGTATTTCCAAAATTGGTAGCACACCACTACCTCCAGATCTTCCAGTGGGTCTCACCTCTAATCGCTTCACCCAACTACGCTTATTTCCAGAGGATTCGTCCATGTAAGTGTAGGATATCCTCAAGGGTATGCGAGATCGACATTGACTTGGGGCACGAGAAGAAGAGGTGCCCTACATCCTCTTTGCCTCGTAAGAATCTTTTGCACCATGGGGGTAACACATAAATTTTGCTAGCCTTTGCATTGGTCCAAATTCCCGGGTGGAGGATTCGCCACATGAGTACCAACTTTTTTATCTCGATGATTGGATGCCAAAATGATTGGAACTTAAACTCCCATCGCAAGTTCAACTAATCAAGGAACCAATTCCTGTAAAGTATGACATGAAGGTCCAAATTCTTCTTGAGTCTCGAAATTTTGGCAAGGCGATTTCCATCGACCCATCTAAGGCCCTCATGGTGGGGAGAGTCTTGGCCAATGAGGAGGCGAGACTTTGAGCGTTCCCAAGCAATGAATCTGCTTTGCAACAGGGTCCATTATTCATAGTTTACTCTTTCATCTGGATCAATGTCTTCAAATCTAATCCATTGGCATGTGTCTTGATTCCAGAGATGTTTCCACAAATGGAAGCCTTTGTTCCAAGGGTTCTTAGCTTATGGAGGTTCCATGTCTCCACATTTCTAATACCCTTGATGGGGAACTAGATTGAATCATTCTATCTAGTACCGGTTGCCCACCACCAATCCTCACTAATCTGAACAAATTGTTTGACCTTGTTCCAACTCTTCCATAGTGAGAAAACCAAGTCTAAGCCACTTGGAGAAACCAAAAAACGAGAGAAGGGCAGGGTGATGAGGCCGAAGTACTTCCATCCTAGGAGGCCCACAAGCTTAAGATCGCTACTATTCCTAAAAATCAGCTTGACCCAAGAGGGTTTACTGTTGTTCCATACCTTGATTAAGCATTTTGTGGCCAACTTACTAGTCATGCCTTCGTTGTCAATAATGCCCAAACCACCTTGATCTTTTTGGCTAATGCAAGTAATCCAACTAATTTGGGGATTCCCTTTTTGTTGGGGTCACTAGTCCATAGAGAGTTTTTATAGAACCTTTCAAGTTTAACAATCTCTTGGTCCTTCGCTCTTCAACAAGAGAGAAAGTAGATAATTGAAGAAATCAGGAATGTGTTAATCACCATGGCCCTTCCCACAAGGTTGATGTGCATACCTTTCCAATAGGCCAGTTTATTATCGAGGTTCAAGAGAACCCAATCGATTGTTGGCCCATCGATACATGGAAACCCATCGAAAAACCTAACAAGTGGAAGATTTGCCCATTGGGAATCAGATGACAGTCTTGGTCCATAAGAAATTGGGTTTGAGTGTCTCTTAACATCCCTAAAAGCGATTTTAAAATGATTTATTTTGCATCCAAAAGCCACACAGAATGTGTTAAGGCATCTCCAAAAAGTATCAATGCTGGTCATATCATTATGAACAATAGCATTAGTGTCCTCTGTGAACAATCTCATGAGCATGTGTTCTTGATTGAGAGGGAGGGAGAAGCCACAAATATGACCCAAGCCAGTATAATGTTTCAAAAGGAATCTAAGATCATCAACAACAGTAGCAAAGAGTAGAGGGGCCAAGGGTCATCCTTGCTTGATAGAACGTTTGAGTCTAACAGCTTGAGAAAGTTGGCCATTGATGTTTATCTGAGCCGACATGTTTCGCAGCAATGTCAAGACCATCTTAGTGAATTTGTGACCAAAACCAAGGTCTTTCAGAGATTGGAGAAGGAAGTTCCACTCAAGCCTATCGTATGTTTTGTCGAAGTCAATCTTAATAAAGATTACATCTTGATCAGATGATCTTCACTCAACTAATTTTGTAAGTGGCAGGCAATTGTATTAGCAATGACTTTCCCAAGGATCTTGTAACTTGTTTTTAACATTGTAGTTGGGCACCAATTCTCAATCCTATTTTTGTTTCCTTTTCATGAATTAGCTTGATAACGCCATTATCGATACATTCAAGTAATGCATAAATGAGACCACCTTTTGCCACACGAGATGCAGAGGATTAGTCACCACATGTCGAAAGGTCTTGAAAAAATCATTGGTGAGACCATCGAGACCATGGCTTTTCCCATTAGGAAGCAAATTGATTACTTCAACAACCTCAAATCTGAATGGGTAGCTTCTAGAAGCTCCTTCAAATTTTTTGGGATTGTAGAGGTCTTGACCCTAGAGATGGTCGCCATGAAATCATGCCTAAGAGGAGAAAGAGAGGTAGAGACTCCTAGAAGTTGGGAAAAGTGATTGAAAATCACCAAGCTATTCGCTTGAGTTGTTTTGCATTCAACGCCATTGATGTCCAACATTAAGGGGAGCAACTCCAAAGCTTTCTTTTTCTTGAGGAGTCTGCACATCCCTTTAGTAAGTTCGTCTACCGTTCCTGCCCACCAGTCTTTAAAGAACACTTGAAGATTATTCCTTTGAATTTCTTCTTCTTATCTTAGCATATCTCATATTTTACTTAGTCTTGTCTGGTATTTAGAATGGCCTTTGTTCACTTCCATCTCCAGGCATATCAGATGCCGATGGAGACTCTCCCCCCAAACATGAACAACCATACAAATAAACATTTCGGCCCTAGCCAAAATACGACGAGTCTGCATAACTGTGAACCTCCAACATTTGGAAGGTGAAGACCAGAAGGGAAAGGCTGAAGTCTAAGTAGAAGTAATCTCTTGTTGGATAGAGGGGAGAGAGAAGGTCACCATGTTGGCATGAAACCAAGGGGCTTTCTTAAGATTGCTGATTGGATTAAAAGTAAGAACAATAGGGTAGTGATCTAAAATAGTAAAGTCGAAGCACTAGGAGAGAGAGGGGTGTTCCCACGATTTGATGACATTTTGGGCAACGTAGCTTCTATCAAGTATGTCATTCCTCAAACTGACAGCGGATTGGAGATTTGACTAAGAAAAGCCATTCTCATCTTTAACTTCAATAAGAAGCTTGATATGGTCCCAATTGTCTTTCACTTGCCCATCAATAATCCTCCCTCTATGTCACCACTTGTCAGAAGGAGTCCCCAAAAAGCATGACATTGTGGAAAAAGAAGAGTTGAGAATGCCAGGTGGAAATCTCTCCATGTCGGAATTGGGTGCATACATGTAGACAATGGTGAAATGCAAGGGGTTTCGGAAGGAACCACCAATCCACCGATGATTTTGGTCCTCTTGGGTGTTCACGAGTCTATCAATCCACTTGCTCTTAATGCCAATAGCCGATCCACCATTTCCTTCGGGGTCTTTGGTGAAGATCAAATTATGTGATGAGGAAATAGGCTTTAATCTCTTCTCTAGGTCCTCCCCATCGACTTTGATCTCTTGAAGGTAGAAGAAATCCGGGTTTAAGCTATTATCATGTAACTAGAGGCCAATAATGGCCGCTCTTGCAGGCTTAGTCAACCCTCGAACGTTGAACAAGATGATAATCATAATCAAAGATTAGTATCTTTGTGGGGAGGGGCCTTGTCCCTTTGCCACGAAGAAAAAGATGAAGACCTTCAATCTTGTTACAAAGTTCCAACGTCTAATTAAAACGTTCAGTGGTTGTGGATTAAGTTGTCATTTTACTACCCATTTAATGTTGAAAAACAAGCTTCATTGCCACACATGGATTCCATGTGTGGCAATGAGCAACAAAGAGTTAGTCATGAGACATCATGATCAATTTCGAATTGAAATGCATATAGTCTAGGAAGATTGATTTTTAACATTTGAAATAAATATCAACACACATTCTAGTTTACATGAATGATCACCCATGTGTGTAAGATCTTTGAGAATTTGAATACGTTTGTAGAGCCTCAACCTAGTTAGCCTCCTTCTTGCTTGAATAAGTTTACTCAACTTTGTGTAGCCATATCTAGCTCATAAATCGCTCTATGTATGAGCTAGATAGCTCAGAGTGTTAAGCACAATTCTCTTATCAAATCTTACTCATTTATTGTCTTATTTAGTTTTTTGGAAAGATATTATTGTCTTTCAAAGTTGCTGCAAAGTTTCGTTTTCAAAAGGTTACATAGTCTCAATGATACAGTTCTAGAAGTGAATAGTGGCTATGCCTAGTGAAGGGTATAACTTGTCTACCTTGAAGCATTGATTCTCATGGTAGTAGTAATCATTTTTAGTGAGATAACTTGCATTAGCAAGGTCATTAAATGTAGTTTATGTTTGCTAAATCTTTTTGGTTTCAAACTCAAGAGGTGAGACAATCATCCATCAAACTAATGAGTGGTTTTGTGAGTGGTTTCAACACATTCAGTGAAGGTAGCTAGAATTCTTGAAGAAGTCCAAGATGCATCAAAGATGTCAAAGGGAGTTCACATTCAAACTTTGGAAGAAATCAATCAAATCCACTGTAGCGGTCAAAGTTGGTGAAATTTTGAAAATTAGGGCAAAAACTTCAATGTCTCCAAATCACATGAAACTTCACATACTTGTAAAGCCTATCAAAATCAGTCTATAGCCTCAATTTCACATGAAAATGGATTTTCTAGCACATTGATATGCCATGTGCATTTTGTAAAAAAACGTAATTTCTCCACTTAGATCCTACAAAATCTTGTATAGGGATTTTTGTTAGCCATATGGTTTGGCATGTATAAAGATCATATACGGAAACATATTTGTACAAATTTTCAAGGCTATCAAAGCTTCCTAGATACCTTAATGCCACCTTGCAAGCTTCAAAATGTAGTCAAACTTGTACAAGGGAGATTCAGATTGGAGTTTTTTCTACATATTCCTAAAGGAGAGCTTTAAAAACATGGCTTACAAATTTTGATCTTCATCAAAGGATATTTGAATGGTCAAAGAGCACAAAATCTAATTTTCAAGGTCACCGCTGTTTCTTAGAATAAGAAAATCGAAGGCTTGAAGGCCTGCAACATGGCAAACAATGATTGAACCATGTTGTATTGTACGATCAAGATGAGCTCATATTCAAGGGTGGAGATGCACTAAAGCTTAAACGAATGAAGATCTACGCATTTTTTACATCGGATAAGCCTTTTTTGATGGTCAAAGATCAATAATGCAAAGTTTATCCAAAATTAGTAGTTTATCTTATCCAAGTTGATGTCAGCACTGATTCGATGGTTTGGATCAGCCCCAAAGCCAATGGTGGAGAATGTATGCACCTAATTTTCATCCGTTTTCTCTAGATATCATATAAATAGCCAATCTTAGCCATCCATTTGAGAAATCCAATGGTTATAATCAAAAGTAGTTGATCCTAGGGTTGAGAGTTGATTTCTCTAGATCCAAAGGTGCAAATTCATTCAAAACACCATATAAACCCCCCTCCAAACTCCTAGAGCATCATTTTTAGGCATGCATAGGGCCCTTGCTAGCACATGGTTTTCTTGAGATGATCACCCTCAGTTGAGCGTGTGAGGATCCAAAGTGGGCTAGTAAGAGCATAGTTCCTAGAAAAAATTTTTAGACTTCCAATCTAGGACAGGCTCATAAACCTAGTTTCTCTTTCTTTGCTCACCCTCAGTGGAGCGTGTGAGTGAATTAGAGCTGGATTTATGAGTCTTACAATTCTTTAGAAACACATTACGATCCTAGAAAGACATAGGGTCAATGAGGTGGACCCTATCCTCTTACGTGTGACATTCGGTTGAACTCTCATGGTGAGAGGGTTGTACGGACCACCTTTGACTAATAGAATGCTTAGCTTGACGTTTCACAACATTGATATATATGTATGTCATAACAATATCTTCTAATTCATGTCTCTTGTCTCTTGTCTCTTAGTCTCTTATATGTTTTTACATGTCTCTTTCTATCTCTTTCTATGTGTGAGAAGGTTCCGCACTCATGCGTTGAACTAGTGAGGATGATCCATTGATATTGAGAGAAAAAGTTTATATTAATTTATACATCATGACCCGGATGCATTCATACCACCCACAAAAACCCATGCATATGATTTAGTTTTGAAAGTGTATAAGAAGCTCCATTCTTGGACCATTCTTCCTTTCAAAAATTGATTCATGTGTGTGGTGTTCTTTTTTATCTCATCATGCATACATCCACAAGAACCCATGCATATGAATTAATTTTCGAAAGTGTATAAGAAGCTCCATTCTTGGACCATTCTTTCTTTCAAAAATTGATTCGTGTGTGGTTTTATTTTTCATGCATACATCCATATGTTCCCCTTTCATAATCAAATCATGACATCTCTCCTCCCCATACCCAACTTCATCTTCACCTTCACAATTTTTATCACATAAACCTTCCAACACTCACTATCTTCATACACTCTATGTGTGCCATGACTAGACCTGATCCACTTGGATTGCAATCACCTCCACATTTGAACCCGACGTGAAACACTTCGTTGCATTTGCTTCTGATCTTGCTAGGAGGTTGTGATCTATATCCTTTGTTTCATATTTTTCATCCTCATCATATCATCATCATTATTCATGAGTGTTACATTAGATTTCTCACAATATCATGCATATCTTCGTTCTGAAGTAAACACATTTGTGAGAGATCTAGAATAGCATGCATCACTTGCTTATTCACATAAGATGGAGGACGGATTTGAATCCCTTATTGTTGAGAAACAAGGCCAAAGAATAGTCTCTTCTATGTTGAGAGAGAAGGGAAAATTCAATGGCATCAACATTACAAGTGATCATTTGCATATATATATTTCTTTATGCATATTCATGTTGCGTGTTTTAATTCTTTCTTTTATGCAAAGTTTTTTCATGTCACGTTGCCTACTCATTCATGCATATGATCAATTTTTTCTTCCATGTTTCTTATGTTGCCTATAAAAGAATTTGATGCCTAGAACATTTTGCTTTTTACAGATACTAGAGTGGTGCTTCTAGAGGAATCCCAAGTTTAATGGGGCAGAATGTCATCGAGATTTTCTCTCCTCTCTCACTCATGAAGGCCTATAGGAAACACATTCTGTGAAGGTATCCATAATTCTTTGAGAAGTCCAAGATGCATCAAAGATGTAAAAGGGAGTTCACATGCAAACTTTGGAAGAAATCAAGCAAATCCATGGAGCTAGTCAAAGTTTTGGAAATTAGGGAAAAAATTCAATGTCTCTAGATCACGTGAAACTTCATATACTTGTAAAGCCTATGAAAGGTAGTCTATAGCCTCAATTTCACATGTAAAAAATATAATTTTTCCACTTAGACCCTAAAAAATCTTGTAAAAAATATAATTTTTCCACTTAGACCCTAAAAAATCTTGTATATGAATTTTCGCTAGCCATATGGTTTGGCATGTATAAAAGTCATATGTGGCTACATATTTGTACAAATTTTCAAGGCTATCAGAGCTTCTTAGACACCTTAATGCCACCTTGCAAGCTTCAAAAATGTAGTCAAACTTGTATAAGGGAGATTCAGATGGGAATTTTTTTTGCATATTCCTAAAGGAGACCTTTCAAAACATAGCCCTACAAATTTTCATCTTCATCAAAGGATATTTGAAGGTCAAACAAGACAAAATCCAGTTTTCAAGATCACCACAATTTCCTAGAATAAGAAAATTGAAGGCTTGAAGGGCTGCCACATGGCAAAAAATGATCGAACCATGTGGTACGAACAGTATCAGCTCATATTCAAGGGTGGAGATGCACTAAAGCTTCAAGGAAGGAGGATCCACAAGTGTTTTCCATCGGATAAACCTTTTTGATGGTCAAAGATCAATAATGCAAAGTTCGTCTAAAATAGCAACTTATCTTATGCAAATTGGTGTCAATATTGATCCGACGGTTTAGATCAGCCCCAAATCCAATGGTGGAGAATGGGTGCGCCTAATTTTCACCCCTTTTACCTAGATAATATATCAAGAACCAATCTTAGCCATCCATTTGATAGATCCAATGGTTGTAATCAAAAGCAGTTGATTCGAGGGTTGAGAGTTGATTGCTCTAGATCTAAAGGCCCAAATTCATTAAAAAAACTATATAAATCCCCCTCCAAACTCCTAGAGCATCATTGTTAGGTCTTCATAGGACCCTTGCTAGCACATGGTTTCCTTGAGACGATCACCCTCACTTAAGAGTGTGAGGATCCAAGGTGGGGTACTAAGAGCATAGTTCCTAGAAACAATGTTTTGACTTCCAATCTAGGATAGGCTCATAAACCCAGTTTCTCTTTCTTTGCTCACCCCTAGTGGAGTGTGTGCGTGAGCTAGAGTTGGACTTATAAGTCTTACACTTCTTTAGAAACACATTATGATCCTAGAAAGACATAGGGTCAATGAAGTGGAACCTATCCTCTTATGTGTGACATTCTCTTGAATTGTCATGGTGAGAGGCTCGTGTAGACCACCTTTAACTAGTAGAATGCTTAGCTTGACATTTCACAACATTCATGTATATGTATGTCATCAAAATATCTTCTAATTCATGTATCTTGTCTCTTAGTCTCTTATATGTTTTTACATGTCTCCTTCTATCTCTTTTATGTGCGAGAAGGCTCCGCAATCATGCATTGAACTAGTGAGGATGATCCATTGAGATTGAGAGAAAATGTTTCTATTCATTTATACATCATGCCCCACATGCATTCATACCACCCACAGAAACCCATGCATATGATTCGTTTTTGAAAGTGTATAAGAAGATCCATTCTTGGACCATTCTTCCTTTCAAAAATTGATTCATGTGTGTGGTGTTCTTTTTTATCTCATCATGGATACATCCACAAGAACCCATGAATATAAATTAATTTTCAAAAGTGTATAAGAAGCTCCATTCTTGGAGCACTCTTCCTTTTAAAAATTGATTTATGTGTGTGGTTTTCTTTTTGTTATCATCATGCATACATCCATATGTTCCCCTTTCATAATCAAATCATGACATCGCTCCTCCCCATACCCAACTTCATCTTCACCTTCACAATTTTTATCACATAAACCTTTCAAAACTTGCTAGCTTCATACACTCTACGTGTGCCGTGACCGGACCCGATTCACCTAGATTGTGATCACTGCCACACTGCATGTGGCCATCCCTTGCTTCAACGATATGATCATAAATTTGAAAAACCACTCTAGTGTGACTGATTGATCTCTTCGCATTGGTCACGCGACTCCATGTCAATCAACATGGACATACCAAAGTAGTGTGAAAAAATGAAAAGACAACAATTTTTTGTCAACCTTTGTGCATGTCTAGAGAAGAGATACCCTTCTTAGCCTTCTGTCAACCATTGCTTGTTTTTCCCTTATTCAAACAAAATAGATATTATGGCGTCAAGTTTAAGTGCACACGTATAACGTGTAAATATGTATCATTGTGGGTCTCACTGAAGGTTCAGAATTGTCAAAAGCTCAATCAATAAAGAAAAGGTCTCATTTACAAGCCCATTCAAAGTAGAAATAAATGAAGCCCATTCAAAGTAGACATGCCCAAAATATCTCACTAGTTAGTAGTCCAAACACCTAGTATTGAAGGTTCATTGGTTGACACTCTAATGTTCTACCCTTTTCTAGTGTGAAAGCCTTAATTTATTTGTTATAATGGAACGATGGCACCATACACTCTGACTTGAAATCCAATCTAATACTTATCTTTATGATAATTTGAAGCGAGATACATCGATCGGAGCTGCTATTAATCTTGGGCACATTCAAATTTGTGTAGCCATATCTAGCTTGGCGATCTCTTTTTGTATGAGCTAGATAGCTCTGAGTGTTAAGGGAGTTCCCTTATCAAATGTTACTCATTTCTCATATATCTAGTTTATTAGAAAGCTATTCTTGTCTTCTATAGATTTCACATAGCTCCCGCTTAATCTCAACACATTTTGAGAGAAATGCTTCCAAAAGTGAGTAGTGATCTATGTTTGTATGCCTAGTGAAGGCTATAGCTTCTCTGTCTTAGAGGCATTGATTCTCACAATAGGAGTGATGATTTTGAGTGGGATGACTTGTATTACAAAGTCCATTAAGTTTAGTTTACGTGTGTAAAAGCTCTTGGGTTCAATCCTCAAGAGTCTAGGGAATCATTCATCAAAGTAGAGTTTGTTTTGTGAGTGTGCCTCTAAGGTCACCTATGCTTCAAATATGCATACGAAAGTTGATCATTCTCCCATCATTTAAGTTGTGGCAATCAATAGGCAAAAGAATAGCAAAAAATGGTCCCTGTAAGGATTTTAGTTAGTTTTGCTTAATCTAGATTAATCTTGTCAAATCATCTCTAAAAATTCTGTGTAGGCTAAATTGAAAAAAAAAATCTTACAAGAATATATTAGTTTTGGAAGAGAGAAAATTTGTGTAAGAATCATGAAAAGTGATATGCCTCAAAGTTTGTGCCCCTCAGACATTTGAAATATTTGAAATTTTCGCTCTTGTCTTTCAACCTATATAATGGTGTTTTTAGGACATGTTCCACCTTTTTTATTTACTCTCCAAAATAAAACTTCTTTATTTTTCATAATTCTAGAAGCATTCCCATGGAGAGCCTCAATCCAAACACTTTCATTGAACTTTCAACGAGCAAAACTTTGTGTCGCAACTTCCATACCAATATTTTGGTGATTCATAAGTATGCAATGATGTGAACGGTATTCCGAAGTGGTCTATGACCTTGTAAAGCTCAAGCATCATGCAAAGAAGGCAAAAAGTGTATTGACATATGCATAGATGAAGCACCTTATCCAACTAATCCTCAAGTTAGAAGCTACCCACCTTTTCATAACCTTCATGATTATATTAGATTTATAGGAGATGGTGATGACATTTTATGTGGATAATTTTCAAAGTATGGACAATCTTCATGATTTCATTAAATTTGTTGAAGATGTTGATGATGTTTTATGTGGATAATCTTCATGATTTTACTAGATTTGTAGGAGATGGTGATGATGGTTTATGTGGATATGTATGTGATTGATTTCAAAAGGGAATCATAGAGCTTATAGGAACCTAGATTGCATTTATTCGATTGAATAATTGAAAAATGCCAAATATGTTCGCTTTATTTAGGGTTGCCCGAATAAACACTGAAAGAAAAACAGACTGGATAAACTTATTTTTTCAAATTTTTTTCGAACAAAAAGTTTTCGTTCGAAAGTTCTTTCGATCGAAAACCTATTATCAAAAACATCATTCTGCACATGTTTGTTTGACTTTCTATATAGATCTAATCCTACCATAGGGAGTTTTCTTCATAGGTAAACGTAGTGTTTTTTATTTACAAACTTGAAAGTATTTGTATGCATATGTGTATGTATGTGCATGTCTTATAGACATATGCATACACACATAAACATGAACACATATACACACACACAAACATGTACACATATACACACAAAATCATACACACACTTAGACATATACACACACATATAGGTACTTGTACATATACATTCAAACACATATACACACACATGCATACATAAACATGCATATGCATACATAAACATGCATATGCATACATACATAGATACATGCATACACACACATGCACATACATACAAACATATGCATACACACACATACATATACACACATGCATACACACATATGTACACATACAAGAATGCACACATATATGATATGCATACACATACATTTATAATGCACACATATGCATACACACACATACACATATAGATACTTGCACATATACACATACGCATATACATATAGATACTTGTGTTGATATGTTTAGGTAGTGATGTGTGTGAACACTGTAGGACCGCAAGGGCTCTTTTTTCCCTCTTTTGGAGGTTTTTTCCCCCAGCTTGTATATACGCCTATTGCCCTAATGGGCTACTTATCTTTGTACATTCTAGAGGTAATACATTCAGTATTGTGTGTTGTGCTCCAAGCTTTTTCTTCTTCCTTGTGGTGTTCGCGTGCTTTAGTAGATGTCTAACTCCAACAATTGGTGTCAGAGCAGGTCACCGCTTCATCTAGGGTGCCATCGACACTCCTTTGGTTGCAGTCTCAGAATCGCACACATTTTGCTGAGCATACTCAATGTGTTTTTGAGATCGCGATCTGAGCTCGTTTCGGCCTCCAAATGCACTAATTCAACGCTTGTGTAGGCTATTTCATCTTTTTGTGCCAAAGGTATATACTAGTTTTGGCTCACCAATATAAGAATCTTGAAGTCTGATATATGTCTAGCAGAATTTGTCTAGGCAGTTCCGTTCAACGTTTTGAGATACAATCAATTTTTAGCATCAAGGTATTTTGGTCACCGACCATGGCTGAAAGTAGTGATGTATTCCGTATGTTGGTTGTTGAGGATACGTTGGATGGTACCAGCTACCCGTTATGGGCTTATATGATGCAAAATGTATTGGTTGCAAAAGGACTGTGGAACATTGTGAAGGGTGTTGAAAAACGTCCTATCAAACCTGCAACTATTACAACTACGGGTACTGAAGCTGATGCAAAAGGTGTCGAAGATAATGATTTTCTACATATTCCTATTCATGCTACAGTTTTTGCTACACCTACTATAGAGCATATTCCTTGGGATGGTAGAGATGCCCAGGCACATGCGTTGATAGCTTTGTTTGTCAAATGTGCTATTATTCCTCACATTCGCTCTTGCAGAACAGCTAAGGATGCTTTGGATACACTTAGCACATTGTACTAAGCTAGGAATGAGGCTCGTGTTGCTTACCTCCAAAAACAGTTGGAGAGTGAGCACATGAATGAAGGTGATTCTATGGAAAATTTTCTAACAAAGATCAAAGACTTGAAGGAACAATTGATTTTTGCTGATGAGGTTATACCAGATAGCTAATTTCTGTAGATCGTTCTGAATGGTCTTCCTGATTCATATCAGAGTTTTGCTTCTACTCTTCGATTGATGATGAAATGCATTCCAAATGCCTTTTCCTTTGAGGATTTAGAATCTGTTTTGTTGTAGGAGGATCAGTCCAGGCACAATAAGTCCATTATTCGTGTTGTAGATCAAGCTTTCCTGGCTAGCCAGAAGGCCAAAGGAAAATGGAGCTCTTTAACTAGTAAACAGAAATCTACTAATTCTACACAATGGAAGAGGGAAGACAAAGATGAAAAGAAATCAGAAAAGCAGAAATTGTTTTGCAAGTATTGTAAAGGAAATGATTATATCATAAACAACTCTCCAAAACTGGTTGCTAAAGAGGCAAAGAAGAAAGCGGCTAGAATGGTTGTTGTAGAGGCCTCTACACCAAATATAGACTCTGCTAATCTTGTGGAGGAAGAAGAATGGGCTTTTACTACTGTTTGTAGTTTTGATTAATCTTCTCATGAGGAGTGCATGTCTGTAGTAGACTCAGATGTTTGGTACTTTGACAGTAGGGCGACCAAATATATTACCTCGCAATGCAATTTCTTCTCTTCACTCGAGCCTGCCCCTATAGGGAATACTATTACATGTGCCAAAAACTCCTCTTATCGTGTTATGGGAGTTGGTAAGATCATTTTGACTATTGCTTATTGTAGTTCTTTTACTTTGTCAGATGCTTTGTTTGTGCCAGGGATCAAGAAAAAATTGTTATCACTTTCTACATTAGCCAAGATTGGCTTGGTTTTGAAATTTGTTGATGACAGATGTACAGTTCATGATCTATCAAATGGCGATGTGATTATTCCTTCTGGCATTTTATGTCGTGGACTCTATAAGCTCATAGACTATGAAAGATCTGTAAATGATTTGGCATGTGCAGTACATGATTCCCTAGCTATGCTAGATGCAAAGCTTTGGCATGCACACTTTGGTCATCTAAATTCTGCTAGTTTGCTACGCTTTGAGGCACCTGGAAAACATGTTTGTGAAGGTTGTATTTTGGGCAAAATGCAGCGTTCATCCTTTCCAAAAGATGGTTCAGTTTCGGCTACTCAGAAATTACAGCTTGTACATAGTGATGTATGTGGTAATATGCAGAAACCTTCTTTTGGAGATTATCTTTACTTCGTGACTCTCATCGATGATTTTTCTCGGCATGCATGGGTATATCCATTGAAGGCAAAGTCGGAAGTGTTCATGTGCATCAAACAATTTTTGGATTTGGCTGAAAATCTGTCAACATATAAGATGAGCACCCTTCATTCTAATCGAGGAAGGGGAATATATGTCTTCTGATTCTAATGCATTTCTGGATGAACGTGGATAAACACTACTGTACAGTGCCATCCTCAACACAATGGAGTTGTTGAACGAAAGAACGTCACTCATGGAAATGGCGAGGTGTATGGTCAACAGTCAAGCTCTACCACATAGTTTTTGGCTTGAAGTTGTCATGTGTCCAGTATATGTACTTAAGAGGTGTCCCACTAAAGCACAGCAGTCTATCACTCCATATGAGGCTTGGCATGACCGCAAGCCATCTCTTCCTTATCTACATGTTTTTGGTTGTTTGGCATATGCATTAGTGCCCGAACAATATCGTAGAAAATTGGATGATACAGCAGTAAAATGTATTTTTGTTGGGTACAGTTTTGAAAGTAAAGGCTATCATTTGTATCATCCATAGACTAAACACATTCTAGTTAGCCGTGATGTTGTTTTTGTGGAAGATGCTATTCAGCCATTGCTTTCATGTACTAAGGAGACATTTGTTAGCTCCAAAGACATGTATGATACTTTGCTACCTCTTTTTACAGGTGGACAGTCTAGTGCTAGTCCTACTGAGGCAGCTTCTCAGCCTTTGCAGGTTTCATGTGATGGTGTAGATCACTCCACTTCTGATGCAGATTTACATGATGCACTTATTGATGAGAGAATTGATATTAAGCAAGCTAGAACTATGCCAACATGGCTAGTGCAGACCTTGCATGATAGCAAATTAGATGCACCTCTATCATATCATACTTGATCAGGGTCTCATAGTGCCTCTTTGCATCAGATTGTTATGCTATGGCTGCATCTAGTCTCTCTGATGAGATTGAGCCTGTTTCGTTTGATGAAGCACGAAATTTAGAAAATTGGATGGATGCTATGCAATCTGAATATGATGCAATAATGAAGAATGTTCCTTGTTCTTTATGTGACTTGCCTCTTGGCAAGAAGGCCATTCGCACTAAGTGGGTATACAAGCTGAAGCGTATACTTGATGGTAGTTGATAGGTATAAGGCTAGGCTTGTTGCAAAGGGTTATGCAGAGGAAAGAGGCATTGATTTTGATGAGACCTTTGCACCTACATGCCGTATGACTACTGTTCGGAGCATCTATGCACTTGGAGCCCATCATGGTTGGAATGTACACCAGTTGGACATTAAAACTGCATTTCTAAATGGTCACTTGCATGAAGAAGTTTATGTTTTTCAGCCCCATGGCTTTGTAAAGAAAAGGCATGAAAAGTAGGTGTGCAGGTTAAAGAAGGCATTATATGGTTTAAAGCAAGCACCACATGCATGGTATGAGAGGATGCATGCCTATTTGATTGCACATGGTTTTGAGAACAGTCCAACTGAGAGCACCTTATATGTTAAGCATGCTAATGATGTGCTTCTGATCATTGTTGTCTATGTTGATGACATGCTACTCACTATCCTATTGAGAAGCATATTTCTCATTTTAAGGATGATTTGCATGCCTCATTTGAGATGTCTGATTTGGGGCATTTGCATCACTATTTGGGGATTCAGTTTATGCAAGTTGATGGCGGAATGGCTTTGTGTTAAACAAAATATATTGACACATTATTGAAGCATTTTGGCCTTGAAGACTGTAAGCGTATTGCCACTCTTATGGAGACTGGTTTACGATTGAGTCTTCATGGAGATGCATTTGATGTTGTTCTCTATCAGCATGGTGTTGGATACCTAATTTACTTATGCATTACTTGATAAGATATTCAATTTTTTGTCTCACAGACGAGCAGGTTCAAGCATTGCCTAGGAGTCAAGCATTGGCAGGTGGTTAAGCACATCTTTTGCTACTTGTTTTGTACTCGACTACTTGGGTTGTTTTATCCCAAGGGGGGATCACTACTGCCAGATTTGCATGCTTTTTCTGACTCTGATTGGGCTGGTTGCTATGACACTCGTGTGTCCACTAGTGGCTTTTGCTTCATGCTTGTTAGCTCATTTATATCTTGGTTGAGCAAAAAGTAGCCTACTGTGGCCACTTCCAGTTGTGAGGCTAAGTATAGGGCAGCTTTCACAATGACAATTGAGTGTGTGTGGCTCAGATGCCTTATGGCTGATTTGGCTGTTGGTCAATCTTCTGCCACCACCATCTTCACTGAGAGCTAGAGCGCACTGGCACTTTTGAGGAACCCTGTGTTCCATGCTCGCACTAAGCACATTGAGATGCATTATCATTATGTGAGGGAGAGGTTCTGTGCTAGGGATATGAGCTTGACATATGTGCCCACAGAGGATAACATTGTAGAAGTTTTCACAAAGGCTCTGCCTAGGGAGAAGTTTGAAAATTTCTACAAAGCTTTGGGCTTACTTCCTTTTGTGGAGTGATCTCCACATAGCTTGGCACTTCCTTATACATGAGTGCCAACTCCTTGTTCACTCCATCAATCCCAAGAGGGATTTGTTGATATATTTAGGTAGTGATGTGTGTGAACACTTTAGAGCCGCCGAGGCACTTTTTTCCCTCTTTAGGAGGTTTTTCTCCCCCGGCTTGTATATATGCCTATTGCCCTAATGGGCAACTTATCTTTGTACATTCTAGTGGTAATAGATTTAGTATTGTGTGTTGTGCTCCAAGCTTTTTCTTCTTCCTTGTGCTGTTCGCGTGCTTCCGTAGACATCTAACTCCAACAACTTGCACATATACATACACACATATAGACACACATGTATACACTCACATGCATACATACACGCATATGCATACACATGCATATGCATACGTACATAGCCACACGTATACACACACATGCACATACATACATACATACACATATACACACATGCACATACAAACATATGCATACACACAAATGTGCATACATACTCACATGCATTCATATACACACATGCATATGTATCCATACATAGACACATGCATATGTATATATACATAAATACAAGCACATACACACAATAAATTGACTTGAGCCTTTAAAAAAAAACAAAGTCAAGAAACCTTATCTACCTTCATAGTCATGTACAAGTAATTAAAGTCACGTACAATTAAGTAAAGTCATGTAGAAATAAAAAATAGAGCTATATATAAAATTTTAGGCATACCCTCGAGCTTCATGTTCTAACTTACAAGAACATATTTTCATCTTTGTGGTGGGAATCACCTATATTCTATTGAATAAAGGAGAACCTATTGTCTCATACCCATTCAAATGATTCAAGTTAATGATGGATAACAATCCCTTTTTAATGGGAAACTTATACCTTTGTACTTAGCTCAAAATCAATCCACCTTCAAAATAACATATAAAAATATTAAAAAGTGAAAATTCATTATTATGCGCTTCAAAAAATATTAAACTATATCATAAAAAGTAAAACCTTTTATTATCTGTTTACATCTCTTTTGTCTTAAGTATCGAAAGCTCAAATGCATAAGTTGATTTCTATCAAAACTTGGTCATAACAAGTCTCTCTTGGTGCTCTTATCACAATAATTTGTTTTCTTTCCTCCCAACAAGTCCCTCTTGATGCGATTGTATTGATGCCTAAGCAAAGGTTCATGTTGTATCGATACAATACAACTTCCTAAAGAAGATCTATGGATATTTGAAGCTGTATTGTATTGATACAACACGAAGTTTTTGTTAGCTGATTTACATTGTCCAAGTTGCCATTGATCTTCACTTATTAATGTCTCCTCAATCTTTGGATTATAAGAAAGAACATAAAACCTTTTTCAACAATTACAATAGTTTTTAATTCTCAATCATACACACACATACACATGCACATACACAATCATATTAGATTTTCACTTGCAGTCATATAATATACATGCACATACACATACACATACACAAACACATACTATTGTGAAATAAGAATCAATATTGATTCAAACAATCATAATACATTTTTACTCACATGCATACACACATGCACATACATACACACTTGCATACACGTACTTTCATGCGCACATACATACACACATGCATACATGTACTTTCATGCACATGTACACATAACACACATATATATACAAATATACACATATACACATATACACATATACATACAAAATCATACACACACATAGACATATACGCATACACATACACATATAGATAGATACTTGCACACATACATACACACACATACAGACACATATAGATACTTGCACATATACACACACATACATACACATATAGATACTTGCACATATACACACACATACATATACACACAAAATCATACACACACATAGACATATACACATACACATACACATACACATAATATAGATACTTGAACATAAACATACACACATATACATACACATATAGATATTTGCACATATACACACACATACATATACACATATACAAACAAAATGATACACATACATAGAGATATACACATACATGTACACATATAGATACTTGCACATATACATACACACACATGCATACACATGTGTATGCATACATACGTAGATACATGCATACACACACACACATACATACACACATATGCATACACACACACATACATTCACACATATATACACATACAAAAATGCACACATATATGATATGCATACAGATACATTTACAAATGCACACATATGTATACACACACATACACATATAGATACTTGTGCATATACAAATCTGCACATACACATATACATATATATACTTGAACATATACATACATACACATAGCCACACACACACACATCCAATCACATGCATACATACACACACATATGCATACATACTCAATTATATTAGATTTTATCTTGTAGTCATATAACATACATGCACATACACATACTATTGTGAAGTAAGAATCGATATTGATTCGAACAATCACAACACATTTTTACTCACTTTCATACACACATGCACATACATACAGACTTGCATACATGTAATTTCATGCGCACATACATACACACATGCATACACGTACTTTCATGCACATATACACATATACACATATACACAAACACATACAGATACACATATACACAGATACACATGCACATACAAAGTCATACACATACATAGACATATACACATAAACATACATATATAGATAGATACTTGCACACATACATACACACATACATACACACATACATACACATATGGATAGTTTTACATATACACACACATACATATACACATATACACAGAAAATCATACACACACATAGAGATATACACATACACATATATAGATACTTCCACATATACATACACACACATATACATACACATATAGATACTTTCACATATACACACACATACATATACACATATACACACAAAATCATACACAGACATAGACATATACACATACACATACACATATAGATACTTGCACATATACATACACACACATGCATACATAGACACATGCATACACACATGCATACACATGCATACACATGCATATGCATACATACATAGATACATGCATACACACACATCCACATGTTGGAGCAAGTCTATGACAAGCCTAAGTATTGGCTTGAGTCCCACAAAGACATAAAAGAAGCTTCAAAATGAAGACTATGTAAAGTTCACTTGTGAACTACCTCTTGTAACTTTTGAAGAGTTTACTTAATGTAAAAGTGAGAGAATCTTAAGTGGTTGAGTCCACATGATCAAAAAGGGAAAGAGGAGCCACGAATTCGTGATTTGTGGTAGGTAGAGAATCAAATCAATCACTGATTGATTGGAGAGTGATTGAGGGAAGTAAGCCTCCCAAACTCAACTATAAATAGATGGCAGTTTTAGTCGTGGTTAGAGAGACCTATGTGAAGACCTCCAAGAGCTGAGCTTTATGCCATATCAAGGTGTGATTACAAGGCACACATATGTATCAGTAAGTCCATTGTATTGTACAAGCAATATACTTTCATTTTCATGATCATTTGGGTTCGTATTTCCATGTTCTTGTGAAGTATACTACTCACTGCCATTACTCTCAGTTTTCTCAGTCAGATTGCAGAGATGTTTCCTCTATACTTGGTGCATCATTTTTCGTAATTTAACTTGGTAAAGTTAGCTCTATATGTCTAATATTTGCTCACAAATTTTCATGTCATTTGGATGTTGCAATCTTCAATTATGTTCATTTGAAGTCAACAGGGTCTGTTCATCTTCACTTCTCTATCAGGTACCCGCATTTTTCACTCACCTTGTCAGAGCCATTTCTCAGTGGTTACTTATCCAAATTCAGTGATTTAAAGCTTGTTGTATGAAGCTTACTGTCTAGTATAACCATAAATATTTTCATAATCGTTGAATCCCTAAATTTTGAGTTATGTTCATTTTTGTGCTCACTGATCTCAAACTGTAGCAGCCCATGAAAATCGGGATGATGTCATCACTTGTTAAAACTCATTCTCAGTGTGTGGTTCATTATTTTTTATTAGATTACTCTTGAAAGTTAGCTCTTTAAGTTAACTAGACTTCCCCAAGAGGAATTAAGCTAATTGCTGCTGTGCTCAGGGAATTATGTAAAACACTGGACAGGTGTATGAACCAAGAATAGCAAGTTTTCACCTCTGAGCTAACTCCAACTTATCTGTTTTGATCTATCTTTTTGAGAGTGATCTTCCAAGGTACATAGGGTGTCTAATACATCCATTGGCAAGCTAAAAGGGCCCACCATATATTCCTGGAGTTCATTTGGCTGGTGTAGATCAAGGATTTTGCAACACCTCTTCATCTTCAAGCACATATCTATCCATCTCTTCACACCACATACATACATGCATGTACTCACACATACATACACACATATATACACATACAAAAATCCACACATATATGATATGCATAGAGATACATTTAGAAGTGCACACATGCATACACACACATACGCATATAGATACTTGCACATATACACATATGCACATACACATGTACATATAGATACTTGAACATATACATACACACACATAGCCACACACACACATACAATCACATGCATACATACACACACATATGCATACATATGCACATGCATACATACACACATGCATATGTACATACTCACATACATACATACACACATGCATATGTATATATACATAAGCACAAGCACATGCACACAGTAAATCGACTTGAGCCTTCAAAAATATAAGCACAGTCAAGAAATCTTATCTGCATTCACAATCATGTACAAGTAAGTAAAATAAGGAGAGAGGGTTCTTGATGCATCAAGAACCAACCCTACACATATGCACATATGGTATTTTCAATCATACTTTCTTTCAACTTTCGTACCCATATGCGTTTGTCTTATGATTGAAGTATATACACATTGCATCTAGTCCTCCCTATGAGAATATAACCTATGAAAATACCTTCCAAATAACCTATGAAAATATAAAAAAATAAAAATTCATCATTATATGCTTGAAAAAATACTAAACTATATCATAAAAGCAAATTTCTTTTTTTACCTGTTTGTATATTTTTTGTTGTAAGTATCCAAGGATCAAGTGCATAAGTCGATTAACGAAAGTCAGCAAAGATAATGAGGATGATACTACATTGATGTCTTACCAAAATTACTATAAATAATGAAAACACATGACTAGACTACAACTGTAGGTTAGAACATTATTATCAAGGAAAGAACTACGTTTCTCCCAAAGACCTCTATAGCTTTCTAAAGATCGTTAACTTGAATCACTTGAATGGATATCCGATAGTAGATTCTCCTTTATTCAAATAGAATATGATCTGAATCTCGCCATAGAGACAAAAACATATTCTTTTTAGTTAGAACATGAAGCTCATGTGTATGCCTATACTTTTGTATATATATTTATTTTGGAGTAGAAAAATGTCTCCCATGTATGTATGCATGTGTGCCTTACGTGTCTATGTATATAGAAATGAATGTCATCTATGCATGTGTATATTCATGCATATCCATGTTGATGTGTGTTATATGTATGCATATGTGTTAGTATGCACACATGCATGTTCCATGTGTATGTATGTGTGCACATGTGTGTTATATATGTCTATGTATATGGATGTGAGTGTGATATATGCATCTGTATGTGTACACACACACATACATACACACACACACACATATATATATACACACACACACACACACACACACACATATATATATATATATATATATATATATATATATATATATATATATATATATATATATATATAAGATAAACATTGAGATACATACACATCACACACACATGCATAGTATGTGCATCTAAATGATGTTGTTGAGCCCATAAAAGTCATATTGGTCAAAGTCAACAAAGTCAAGGTCAAGATCAACAAAGTGCAAAGTCAAAGTGCTAAAGTGCAGGTGTCAAAGTGCACAGGTAGTGCACATTTAATTGTCCACAAAGGGTAAATTGGAGAAAGTGGGTTGCAGGTTGCAGAGGTATTTCTCTAATTTCCCTAAGGCTCAAAGTGTTTTTAAAGTGTTTTGGAAGGTTCAGGTGAACCCTCTCTTAGGTGCAAAAGTGAAGACTTAAAAGGAAAATCTGAAGGTATGTGAAGCAACAGCATATGCACAAGTGAAAGTATGGTCCCCCAATTAAAATTTTTGTTTTAGGCTAAAGTCACTACAGGATAAAACAAGGATTTGTTGGCTGCCACTTGTAAAGACAATCTTGGGACATCAAAGTGAGCACCAAGATACTCTTGCAGTTAGGAGCATATGTGAATCGACACTAAAATCAAGGCAAGGACTATTCTTGGACAAGTCTAACGGTAAGCAAGAGTGAGCATAATCTAAGCAAGGCAAGAGGGAGAAGTGCAAGAGACACACAGTGTGCGACACAGAGAAGTGAAGTGCAAGGTGCGCATGAAGAGTGACCAAGGAACTGTGCAGAGGACTGCTAAGCTAGTTCCCCAAGGATCCCAAGGTCTCATTGAAGTGTGCGCGTGCCGGTAGAAGGTATCCATCCCTTCCCCTTAGTGGAAGCTTGGTGCAAGGTGTGCACAAGTGTAGGCTTGGAGAAGGTGGAGGTTTGGTGCAGAGGAGGCTGACGCCAACAAGTCCCTTGGGTATTTGGTATTTTGTAATTGAGCACTCTGTGGGATTTTTCACAGAAGCATTGGATTGTATTGTGCTTGACATTGTAATTGTCTTATTATAATCAATCGATAGAGGCTTCGAGTGTGTATCTTTCTTCTTTTCTTTGCCTTTTGTCCTACAAACAGTCAAATCACTTCTTGTCCAAGAATCCCCCCTACAAAATTTGGCACGCACGGTGGGACTCCAAGGAGATTTGAGCATAGGAGAAGACATATTGCGGTTGGAGAATCACTACTCAAGTGTTGACAGTACGACTTCAGTGGACTAAGAGGTACATATTCTTATCAATCATCTCATACTAGGAGGACTATGAACAACCCATGACCGCAACCGGGTCCCAAACATTGAGGGTCACCTGCAAGCAAACAAGAAGGAAGGTTGTTAGAAGATCCTCTAGTCCATTATCTTCAACCTCATCAGTAAAGAGCATGGCGGGATAGGTATACTTGGAAACCTTACTCTCAAGATTAAATATAAAATTTCCTTCTTTCAAAGGCCTAGCTCAGGAGGATCCGGACGAGCATATTAGAAGGTTTTTGGCACTATGCAAGACTAGAGGCTTAATGGGTAGGGAGGATGCCTTTTTGATACTCTTCCCTGCTACATTAGAAGGATTAGCAGATAAATGGTTCAGCCAATTTGTTGAGGACCATTTTACAACTTGGGACTTAATGAAAGATGCATTCAAAAATCGATTCCAACATGGAAATACTACAGAGTTCATCATAGAAGAATTAGAAAACTTGAGATTGGGTCCAGGTGAGAAATTTCCAGAGTTTGTAACTAGGGCTAAGGCACTAATGGCTAAGTTGTCAGATCCTCCACATGACTTATTGTTAAGAAATGGTTAGCTAAGCCACTTCGAGTGACCACCCAATGTAAAATCAAGGAATTAGTGTTGCCTACAGCCTCCATAGAGGAATTCATCACCATAGCTACACGCTTGGAGGAGATAAGGCAACAATATGGAGCAATTTCTCCTCAACTACCATATTCTATAGAAATGGAGGATTTAGTAATCGAGGTAAGGAAGGAGTTGGATGGCTTTAAAAGGAATAAGCCCCACAAAGAGGAGGAGAATGTTGTTACTCATTTGAGGAGGGAGATTGAGGCATTAAAGCTCCAAAAGGAGGAGGAGGCCCAAGCAGAGGAATTGGCTCAGCTGCAACAAGAGTTGCGGGAACTCAAAGGAGGTGGCATCAAGAGTGGACTTTGGTGTACCATGTGCATCAAGCAAGGTCATATAGTAAGTGAATGCCCTTTGTTAAGTGTGACTTGCCAATTATGCAAGAAAGTTGGTCATGAGGCCCAGGAATGCCAATCAAGAGGAATGCCTGCAACAACATATTGGACACAAGGAGGACCCCTACCCCCAGCAAATGTGATGGTTGCTGCACCCAATCAAGGTAACAATTACAACTCTAGACAGAGGGATAACTTTGGAAATGGGCCTAGGAGGCCAATTATTTGTTTCAGATGTGGAGAATGTGGGCACTATCAAAGCAGGTGCACTCTCCTAGAAAATGCCCCTCCTTGTAGAAACTGTCTAGAGGCCAGAGACCACTATACTAACTGTTGTCCTAAGAACCAAGCATCTTTGTCTGAGCACCACATTCAAATGATTTTTGTGTGCAAAGAAGAAAGGGTAGATCAAGTCCATGTGCCATCTCCATCTACCAAGGTGGTGCAGTTAGAAGAAATTGAATCTTTTACAGTGCAGACAAAAAGCAAGGGGAAGGCTCAAGTGGAAATAGGTCAAGAATCAATGATTAATGGATTGAACAAAGACAAAGGTGTGTCTGAGAACAAAGCCACAACATGTGCGGACAGAAGGCATGTGACTAGATGTCTTTGAATGTGTATGCATGTGTATGTATCTGTGCGTGTATGTATCTGTGCGTGTATGTATCTTTGTGTGTATGTGTATATTTGTGTATGCATATGTGTATGTAAGTAATGTATGCATATACTTGTGTATGTATGCATGTGATTGTATGTGAGTGTGTGTATATCTATATGTGTGTGTTTCTATCTTTCTATATGTACATGTGTGTGTATGTTTCTGTGTCTCTGTGTGTGTTTATACATGTGTGTATGTGTATGTGTGTATATGTATGTATGTATATGTGCATGTATGTGTATGTGTGTGTATGTGTCTATTTGCATATGCATGTGTATGTATATGTGTGTGTATATATGTCTATGTGTGTATGTATGTTTGTGTATGCATATGTGTGTGTATGTGTATATGTGTACATGCATGCGTGTGTGTATGTGTGCATACGCATGTGTATAAATGTGTTTTGTATGCATGTGAGTGTCTATGTGTGTGTGTGTTTGTGTATGTGTGTGTTTCTATGTGTGTATCTATATGCATGTGTATGTGTATGTGTGTATATGCTTGTCTATGTGTGTGTATGTATATGTGTTTGTATGTGTATGTGTGTAGGTGTGTGTGTATGTGTGTGTGTATGTGTGTCTTTGCATGTGTATTTATATGTGTGTATGTCAGTGTATTTGTGTGTGCATATGTGTAATTGAATGTATGTATGTGTGTGTATGCATATGTGTGTATGTATATGTGTGTGTATGCATGTGTGTATGTATGTGTGCATATGCATGCATATGCATGTGTGTGAATGTATACATGTCAATGTATGTGTGTGTATATGTGTATGTTTGTGTCTCTATGTGTGTTTATGTATATATGTGTGTGTATGTATATGTCTCTTTATGCATGTGTATGTATTTGTGTATGTGAGTGTATCTCTATGTATGGATGTGTGTGTATGTATGCATGCGAGTGTATGTGTGTGTATATGTGTATTTGTCCATGTCTATGTGTGTTATGAATATCTCTATGTATATATATATATATATATATATATATATATATATATATATATATATATATATATATATATATATATATATATATATATATATATATATATATATATATATATATATATATGTGTGTGTGTGTGTGTGTGTGTGTGTGTGCGTGTGTATGCATGTGTATCTATGTGTGTATGTCAATGTATGTGTGTATATGTGTCTCTTATGTGTATGTATTTGTGCATCTGTGTGTATGTGTGTGTGTCTATATGTATGTATGTAAGTATGTATGTATGTATGTATGTATGTATGTATGTATGTATGTATGTATGTATATATATATATATATATATATATATATATATATATATATATATATATATATATATATATATATATATATATATATATATATATATATATATATATATATGTGTGTGTGTGTGTGTGTGTGTGTATGTGTATGTGTATGTGTGTGTATGCAATTGTATCTATGTGTGTATATATGCATGTGTCTATATGCATGCATGTGTGCATATATGTGTATGAGTGTATGTATATATATGTTTGTGTAACAATATGTGTGTGTATGTGTGTGCATGCATGTGTATGTATGTGTCATTGAGAGTGGAATGTGTTTGCATGTGTTTGTATATGTGTATGTGTCTGTCTATGTGTTTATGCATGAATGTATGTGTGTGTCTATGTATGCATGTGTTTACATACACAAATGTGTGTGTTCCTGAGTGTGATGCTAGCGTGCTGTCTTTCTCTCACCCTCTCTCTTGTTGAAGATAAATGTACAAGCTCATTTTCATATGAGCCATGCTTGGATAAATTTACCAACTATAAAGATAAAGAAAAAAGTGGAGGAAAAAAGGAAAAAATAATAAAAGAAAAAGTCTAGTCAAAATTCATGATGAGTAAGAGATACAATATCTTGCCTTGTAGTTAGTAGCATGTAGTGGAGAAAGTGGTGAGTTAAGAAGGAGGCACAAACTTCTTCACATGCTCATTGGTTATAAAAGTGAAGTGGGAGCACATTCGAAACAAGGAGAGAAAGAGGCAAGAGCTCCCAGTAGTTGAATCTAGCCATTTTGTCATTTTGGTTTTCCCTTAGATTCCTTCCAGCCGCACGTCAGTTTGTACACAACTCTGTTGCAGAGCTCATGTCTCAGTGCATATGTAACCATTTTGTGGGTATAAACATTCATTGCAAAGATTATCTTGTGTACTTTTTGCATATCAAATATCTCTTTGAAAGCTTATGTACTTTGGAAGATATCAGTGAAAGAGTGAAGTCTAGTTTTTCAGTATACCTGTGTAGATAGGTAGTCTATTTTGGTCGGTTTAGTTTTCCGACCAAAACATATACAAATTGTGTGATTTTTGTCTTCTTGGAAAGCGCTTGGCATCTACGTTCACTTTCTCAAATATCTCATTTGGATCATTCATATTCTATGAGATATCTGTCAGAGAGTAAAGTCCAGTTTTATAGTGTACTTATGTGTGCAGGTGGTCTATCTTGGTGAGTTGAGTTTCCTGATCAACACTCATCTAGATTACTTGATTTTTAGCTTGTTGGAAATCTATTTATGTCTACTTTCTCTGTACCAAATATCTTTCTCAAAGGATATATATTCAGAGAGCTATCAGTCCGAGAGTGAAGCTCAGTTCTTCAGCATACCTGTGTGGACAGGTAGTTCATCTTTGTCAGTTGTGTTTCCTAATCAAAACTTGTCCAAATTAAGTTATTTATAGCTTGTTAGAAAGCTCTCTTTGTCTAATTTGATTGAGTAAAGGCTCAAGTCCATTTGAGTTTTGTATTGGGAGCAGCAAGCTATCTAAGGTGCAAATGTTTGTCTAAGTGCTGGACATACAAGGGTTCACTACACACTTCCGTTGCGCATAGGAGAACTCATTCTCCACAGTTGCTATCAGAGCAAACTTGGTGCTGAAGCTTCATCAACAGTGCTGGAGATAAAGAAAAGCAAAAGAGGAGCTATAAAACAAGGAGGAGCTTCACAAACGCAAGAGCAAAGGACTATAACTATTCAAGGTAACTCTCAAAGTCTTTGATACTCTTCAATGGCTGACTTGGGCCAACAAGTAGAGAAGTTGGATAAGGATAACTATCCAGTGTGGAGGTTTAAAATGACCAACTACGTAATGGGCAAAGGCTTATGGGGTATTGTGAGCGGCGATGATGCTCAACCTCAAATCAATCAAGCTATGGCCACCGAAGTCCAAAGGAGGCAAGCAAAAGAATGGGAGGAGAGGAATAGGAGAGTCATGTTCCTTATTTCGCAAGTCATTACTAATGCCATGGTAGGTCATATTCAACATCTAGAGAAAGCTAAGGATGCTTGGGAAACTCTTGAAAGGATGTATTCAACAAATACCAAAGCTAGGAAACTTCAACTCAAGAATGAGTTGAACACAATCAAGAAAAGTTCGAGTCAATCCATAGCTGAATATACTTTGAAGATTAAGGAGCTAAGCGATGCTTTAGCTTCTATTGGCACAACGGTTGAAGACAAAGATCTTGTGTGTTATACTCTCAATGGCTTGAGAGAAGATGAAAGATGGAAGCCTTTTATAACTTCCATTAACTTGAAAGATGTATATCCAGGTTTTGAACAACTAATCCCTCATCTTGTCATAGAAGAGCTTAGCTTCGGTGGTCCCAAAGGAAAGGACAGCCAGAACCAAATGTTATATGCAGGTCGAGGCAAAGGAATAAACTCAAGAGGAGGCTCAAGAGGAAAAGGAAGAGGTCACAACCACTCCAACTACAATCAAAACAATTCGGAAGACAACAAGGATGCTCAAATGCCAACACACAAGGAAGAGGTCGAGGTAGAAGTAGAGGAAGAGGCCGAAGCTCATACAATTCTCATAAAGGTATAACATGCTATCATTGTGGTAAAGTAGGACACTATGCTAGTGATTGTTGGCTGAAGAATGGAAGACCAAATGGAGGCAATCAAAGGAACCAAAGAAACTATGCAAGCACCTCAAGTGAAGGAAGCAAGGACACACTACTTGCAATGAGACATGAGTATAGAAGCTCTTCTGAAGATGACAAAAAATGGTACATTGATTCAGGTTCTAGTAACCATATGTCATGCCAAGGAAGTTTGTTCACTAATCTACATGTACCAAGTGGAAAAGGATGTGTTGAAACAGGTGATGATACTCAACACATGATTGAACACATTGGAGATATAAGGCTTGGAGATACAAGCAAAGCAAAGGTACTATCTAATGTTATTCATGTTCCTACAATTTCAAAGAACTTGATTTCAGTAGGACAAATGGTAGAGAAGGGTTATCATGTCATATTCAATGAGAATGGGTGCTTCATAAAGAATCCAAAGGAAGGCTTCAAGGTCATTGCTCGAGGTAGAAGAGAAGGAAGGATGTTCACTTTGGACGTCCAACATCCACATGGAAAGGTCATGTACATTCAATGTGGGAACAAGAAGATTTCAGAGCTGGACTTATGGCACAAAAGAGTAGAACACATCAACATTCCAAAGCTGAAGGACATGAGCAAACATGAAGTGGTAAGAGGTCTTCCAAACTTTAATAGCATTGGACTACATGAGTTATGTGAAGCTTGTCAACTAGGAAAGCAAATGAGGCAGCCATTCAAGAGAAGCAATTATGTGGCTCCAAATGTCTTGGACTTGATACATACGGATGTATGGGACCAACCCAAGAGGCATCAATGGCTGGTAATAGATTTTTTGTCACCTTCATTGATGATCACTCAAGAAAGGTATGGATGTTTTGTATGAAGCAAAAATCAGAGGTGTTTTCTATATTCAAAAGATTCAAAGTTGAAGTTGAAAAGGAAACAGGAAGGTCTATCAAAACCTTAAGGTTCGATGGTGGAGGAGAATACTTCTGCAAAGAATTTTCAAATTTTCTACAAGAGAATGGGATCAAAAGGCAATTCACTTGTAGGTATACACCACAACAAAATGGAGTAGCTGAGAGGAAAAATAGACAAATTGTTGAAATTGCAAGATGCATGCTCAACGAGATGAAGGTACCATTGTACTATTGGGCTGAAGCTACCACAACCGCCATTTACTTGATGAATAGGTGCACAACATCGGGAATACATCACTTGACTCTAGAAGAGGTATATTCCGGTAAGAAACCTGATCTTACACACCTCAAAGTGTTTGGATGTGTTTGCTTTGTTCACATTCCACAAGAAGTTAGAACAAAGATGGAACCAAGGTCAGAAAAATGCATTTTCATCGGCTACTCGATGGAGCAAAAAGGATACAAGTGCTACAACCCTAGAACAAAGGAATTAAGAGTCTCCCGAGATGTGGTCTTTGATGAACTAAGACCATGGTATGAAGATAAAGGAAAGGAAAAGGTTCTTGAAGAAGATTGTGATGATTATGCAGGAATAAATCAAAGAGAAGCTCAACAATCAAGCACAAAGGCTTCAGGTCCAAAGGAATCTACATCAAATGAAGAATGTTCAACATGGAGGGGGATTCATTCTTTGTCTCCAAATTCAGCTCATAGTAGAGCCAAAGAGGCAAGTGCTACTCCAAACAGTGAGGTAGATTGTTGGCAGCAGTCACGGAACCGAAGGAGCCACAAGACAAAGAGGGTCGGAACGAAGAGATAGCATAAGCAGACACAGTAGCCAAAGAAGATCTGGCAAGTAGGCCATCTAAATTTTTCAGACATCAAGGAGTGGAGCACACAAGAAGAAAGAGCAAGTAGGGAGCTCAAATATGTGTACGAAAAATCAACAGATAAAATCCCTACACAAATAAGTGATTTTAATCACTAAAAACCATTGTAAATACCATTTCATATTTTTGTAGCTCCATTTTGTGCAAGCCAAGGAGTCCTTGAGCTTGAGGAGCCTTAGAAGTACCTACATATCAATTTTCGTATTTTTTAGACTCCGTTTAAGCCCTCAAATTGGCCCTGGAACCTAATTTTTAACTAGGCCGGACATTAGGTCTGGACAGGGCCAAAGCTAGTCAAAAACTATAAAAGGAGCTAGAGAGCTCATTTTTGAGGTTAGATTGTAATTGAAAGGAACTTGTAAGAGCTTTTTGAAAGTAATCTAAGAACTCCATTGCTCCTCACTCTTTGTCTTGCCGTGTGTGCGCGTGTGTGTGTATGTGTGTGCATGTTGGTGTGCTTCTCACTCACGCACTTGTGCCTCCACTTGCTCGAGGTCTTCATACCATCCTCATGTCTTCCCGGATTGACATTAAAGGAGGTGCTGCTCATCACTGAGCTACACCAAATTTTGCCCCCCCCCCCCACTCTCGCGTCTGTCACCCCTAACAGACCCTTGTCTAGATGCTCGTTGAACGTAATATTGGACAACGTCGGAAGCGAGGTGATGTTCTTCTAATCTGAGCCCCTGTGCTAGATTTGTTAATAATGCATCCCAATTCACTGGTCCTGGTACGTCCGGATGTAGCACCTGCAGTTGTTTTGAATAGATGGTTCTCTCCACAGCGAATAAGTGGAGGAGATGTGAGGGCCTGGGTACAAATATTTCTGAGTGATATTCCCAAAATCCCGTTATGAACATCTCCTCGAATGTCTGTTTAAAACAAGCTGGGAGGTACTTTATTCTGGCGTGCCAAGCATATATTACCTCTATGGATGGGGTTGTGCTCATGTCGTATACCAGATCTTGATTTCCTGTAAGAAATCTGACACCTGAGAAGTGGGGGTATTTAATATTCTTGAACGTCCTGAAGGTGATTAGCATTAGTTCAAAGATTTTCATACACATTTGTGCCATCACATCGGGGGTATTCCGTAGTCGAGTGCTCTAGTGTCTGATGGTAGAAATCATGTAATTTGCAGTGGGAGGGCCTTGTGGCGGTGCTAGATAAACATAATTTAACCACTTCGCACAACCCTTGACGTTCTTGACAGCAATGGTAAACTCTGGCCAAGTGCGCCGGCGGAATACTGGAACATAACAAGGATTGTATTTAATAAAAAGGGGCATGTTAGTCCAGGTACGAACCGTTTCCCGGTAGGTTTCAAGAAGACGGATTCTCCAGGTTGGTTGATAAATGGAGCCTTTCTTTGCACTTTCTAGGATATCCTCTAGCCCAAATTGTGTGGCAAAAGTTGGAGGTTTGCCACAACTGCGTTGAATCTCTGCATTGTAATCCGCAAGGAGCACACAATATGGCACATATTGATCATCGTTGGTGCCGATCCATCTATGATGAGACATGCTTCGAAAGTATTCAGACTTAATGATGATGTCTTCTAACTTTGCCATAGATTGGATTTGAATGGCCAATCTATCTTCATGGGTTGTTGTTGTCTTCTCGAGTGTTTGGAGCCATTCAGGTACTTCAACTTCTAATGTGTCCAGTCCTTCTGAGGTTTGTGCACCACCTGGCATTGGCATAGGAACGTATGGTTCCTCATAGGTTTCATCCACCTCGATGGGTACTAAATCCTCCGGTTCGGGTTCTACAACTGGGGAGGGCTGCCTTTCATATTCTAATAACTTTTTCTGGAGTTCAGCCACCTGCTCTGTCAATGCCTTTACTTCCTCTGAAGTCGAGGCCGTTTCTATGACCTTGGTTGGAGCCTCCTTTTCCCTGAGCTGGCTACATAGCTCATCTCGTTCCCTTTCCAAATCATCATATGCGTCTAATAAATCCGCATAACTTTCCAAGATGGTTTTCATTGTTTCTGTGGGAACCGCTTTGAACTGTTCTGGATCGATCTCATGGGGGGACCCTTCCATGGCTGCTTCCAGGTTTTCTTCATTTTGTTTCTGCAACCGTTTATTTTCTTCAAGTGCTGTAGCCAGATGCTTGCGAAGTAGAGTTAAATTACGCCGGACTCTCAAGTTGTCTGTTTGGTACACCTCCAGCAAGGCTTCAAGTTGTTTGACACCAGGTTCTGCTGATGGTTGGGGTGTCTCCAGGAGTGTTTGATGGGCTTGCTCGAGAGTGGTGTGGCGTTGGTTGAGTTCCGCATTTTTTTCTGCTAGTGTTGTAAGTTGCCTCTGTAGGTTCTGATGATTCATTGTCAACTGTCGATGGCGGCCTTCGAGATCCCTGTACTCACGCTGAAGTTGATATACACACTGATGTAATGATAGGAATATACTATTTACATTAAAGGATGAGGGGGAATGGGGATGGGGAAGGGAGTTGTGAATGTTGTGGAATAAAGTGGTGAAGTTGGTGGAGGGGGTATGGGAGATTAAGGTTGTGTGGGGGGTGGGGGTGGTACTGTGGCGGGTGATGTCTCCATTGTTTCAAATGTATGTGTGACTGTAAAGATGGGGACAGTGGGTGGGGTGGAAGTGATATTTGTGAAGAGTGTCATGAAGGTGGGCATGGAAACTCCTCCAAATTGGATACCGGGAGAGAGAGGAATTCCCATGACAACTGTGGTTGTGGTAGAAAAGGGCGTGGTCGTGCCGGTTGGTGAGGTGAATTGTGTAGCGAGAGGTGAGGTGGGTGGGGAGAGTGGTTCCTCCTGATGTTATTCTGTTTGCGTGTTGCCTTCCGGTTCTGATACATTGATGTGTATTTGTTTTCTAGATCGCCTAGGGCGGGCAGGCACACGTTTCTCAAATCGATTAATGTATGTCATGGCCTCATGTATGGCCTCATCCAAGCCGACTGCCTCTGCGTGTAGGTTCATGGATTCGATAAACATATCGTCCACACCTTCCTCAGCCAATAGTTGGCTCATGAGCACCTTGCCTGATTCAAGTGACATTTTGTGTTGTTCCTGAACTCGCTTCATGGTTTGATACAATCTTTTTATTTGTGCCGAATATGCTGGGGCACTTGCTAGCTCTGAGAGTTCATCATATTCTT
Source organism: Ceratopteris richardii (assembly GCA_020310875.1). Taxonomy (NCBI): domain Eukaryota; kingdom Viridiplantae; phylum Streptophyta; class Polypodiopsida; order Polypodiales; family Pteridaceae; genus Ceratopteris; species Ceratopteris richardii. The sequence continues at coordinate 68,982,323 of CM035427.1, read as the reverse complement.
GATATTGTTCTTCGTCGGCTTCTTCTTCTTCTCCTCCTGCCTCTTGTTCATCTCCTTCGACTTCTACGACGACTGGTTGTGTCGGGGCTGGTGTTGTTGTGGTGGGGTGTGGTTCCTGGGTCTAGTCAGCTTCTGTTTCAAGATTAGATTCGTAGATCAGTCTGGCAACTTCTTCATCCGTGAGGTCATTGAGAGTAAATCCCTGTGGAAATTCCAAGTCTGATGGAATGGGGGGAAACACCAAGTTGGGTCCTTCTGTACTTGGTCTGGGAAGACGAATGGTGAATGGCCGAACACGCCTAGTTTGAGGAGGAGTCACCTCAAGTGTGGTAGTGGCTCCCCTTGGTTGAGCACATGGTAATTGGACGCCCCCTCTCATCTTCTTCGATGGAGGACCCGCTGTTGATAGTCGCCTTTGGAATTCTTGGGCCCTGGACCACACTAGTGCTCTTTGAATGGGCACGTCATATGCTAGGCACCTGTAAATTATTCTTGTTAGGGCACAACAGCCATGAAGTACATTTTTCTGCTTCTTATTCCAGCGCTGATGGGCTAGGTGTATCTGATCGATGACCCAGTGCGGTATGTTGAGGGTGAGGTTCTCTGTTTCTGCCAAGTATAAGCTGAACCATATTTTCTTAGGGGGCATAGTGAATTGTTCTTGTGCGGGAAAAGCAAAATGTTGCATAACAGTTCGTAAGTGGAGAGCAATGGTAGGCGTCATTGCCACCATGTCGTCCTTCAATTTATTGAGATCCTTATGCTTCATCCTTCCCGGGACCATTGTTTCTTTCTCGGTGGGAATGTGCATACCTTGCATGTTCAATGCCTCCCGTACCAGGTTGAGGGTCAGTTTGAATCTCTTGAGTTCGTGTCCTGGCAACAATGATGGTAGCACAAAAGTACTATCGCCTCCCTTGACCCTGCTAGGAGTTATGGTGCTTATGAAATATGAGCAGCGTAGAAAATCAGGTTTAGGAAAGTGTGCCCTGAAATATCTATCCAAGCCTGCCTTGGTCCAAACTAATCGCATTACCTCTGCATTCTGATAGTTCTCGAATTCCCAAGTGAAAAAGTGGTAGCGTCCCCATTTGCCATTAAATTCAATTTCTACTTCCCAGAAGTAGGTGCCGTCACCCAATGGCCCTGCTACATCATTGAACCAATGAGCATGTTTCCCCACTTGAGAAGTGTGCCCCTGAGGAGGGTCCTGGATAGGAAGGACATGCACCGCTTGAAGTTCTTGAGGCCTTTCAGTGAGTGGCGGTTCCAGAAGAATAGTTTCAATGTCCACAATCTGTGCGCTGGACCCTGCCTGGGAACTGGTGCCTCCAGCTTCTGCCATCGTTATTGTTTGCTAGCTGGTTCTGTTGAGAATATAGAGACATGTGTTAACATTGTAAAGGACAATTTAGAACCGTTTTTGTCCCCATTACAACATTATCATGAGGTCCCGGAGAGATTAGTAGGTTAATAAGTGCTAGGTGCTTGTGTGTGTAGTTAGGAATTGGTTGGACCGAAGAACTAAGTGGAATGATGTAGTGTGAGAGTGACGTAGTTAGTAGGTGGGCATGTATTTACAACTGGGGTCCGGGGGTTTATTACAAGTTTTAGGTTGCCAAAGGCAGTGGATGGGCTTTGATCTTGATTTTGTGGAGACTCTGAAGAGTTTGATAGGGGTATCTGCTTGAAGATGAGGCTTTTTAGGGACCCATTTACAAGTGATTCTACTAGTACTCATGGAAGAATATGTGTCCGTGCGTGAGGTGTAAGACTGGGCCTCAGATGTTCGAGTGAGTGAAACATGTTGTATCGGTTGCGGCCGTGGTGTAGCTATTTGAGCCCGCAAGCAAGCCTTAGGCACCCAGATTTGTCGTGATTGTGGGCTGGCCTTCATTGACTTCTTGGGTACCCAAATAGACTTCACTTTCGCAGAAGAATTTATGAAGGACTTCTTATTAGTGTTGTGTGGTTGATTACTAATAAGAGGTTTGGTCGTGGTGTTGGCCTGGTCGGAATAGGGTGTTCGCCTTTTCGCCTCCATACTTGTTTCATCAGCTAAAACAATCTGCTTTGCTCCTTTTTTTGGCCTCTAGTATAGGTAGTGTTCTGCTTCTTCTGTATTCGATCTGCCTTTGGTTGCTGCATCCCTCTGGCCTTTGGAACAGAAGGGAGTGCCTTCTTATCCTTGACTCCGTTGTTGAGACAATCCTCTTTCTGCATCATACATTTTTGGACAAGAATAGCATTGTCAACTTCATGTGCACCCCTGGAAGGACCAGGAGTTTGTGCTTTACCTAGTTCCTTGAGTGCCTCATTTTCCAGTTCAACTATAATTCGGCTATGATCTACCCATACCTGAAGAAGTCCACTTCTTAGGTTGAGGTTGACTGCATGATCATAGATCCAGTCCTGACCCAAGACAAGAGGCTCAGTGAGGTCCTCATCTTGACACACTAGTACTTTGACTGTCATCACTTCGGCTTGAATGGAGATGGGAAGATCCACCTCGCCCAGGCAAGGGGTTTCCACACCTCCCAATCCTATGAGATATGCTTCTATAGGATTGACAGTTAATTTCAACTCTTGACAGTAAGACAATTGAATAGCACTAGTGGCTGCACCTGAGTCAATGAAGGCTCTTACAGTCCTTGTGCTTTTTCCTTGTCCTATATCTAAGGTTATAAAAGGACGTCGATCAATTATCCTATGAGAGCTGATACGTGAAACTTCACACATAGCCATGTGATATCCTTCGTCTGCGTCGGCATCTGGCCTAGTTTGCTCTCCACCTCTTCTTCTTAATTTCATTCTCCGTATGCGCTCTAGGGCTTCTGCTTGAGCTTCTTCTCGAATTCGCTTTTCTTCTTCTTTGCGTTTCTTAGCAGTGTTGAGTCGGCTTAGCATTTCCTCTGTGAGAGGTTCCTGATACAACTTGACTCTGCAACCACTAATGTAACTTGGAAGAACATCGCCTTCTAATGTGGCTAGCTGCACTGCTCCACTTGTTGAGATTCTATTAATGATCATGGGTCCGTAGCCTCTCTTCTCTAGTTTCCTCGCATGTTGTTTCAACGTGTATACTAGTACTAGGTCGCCTGCCTTCAAACCTTTATCCTTAACATGGGCATCAAAATATGCCTTCTGTCGTTTCTTAGCTGCATATATCCCTGCAGCTGCCCTCAGTCTTGTTTCTCCTAATCGTTCAAGGTCAAAAAGTCTAGACGATAGTTCATGACCCATCCATTCGTGTTCTTGTGCTACTTTCAGTGTAGGTATTAGGAAGTCCAATGGTAGCACTGCATTTTGGGCAAACACCATCTGAAAGGGGGTGGCTTGGAGTACCGTTTTGTAGGCGACTCGGTATGCCCAAACAGCATGGTGTAGCTGTTTATCCCAATCAGAGCGTTTATTGTTCACTAATTTCGTCAGTACATTGCATAAGATCTTGTTGGTGCTCTCAGCCTGGCCATTTGCTTGAGGGTGATAGGGGGCAGACTTCTTATGCACTACCAAGAATTCTTGGAGCAGATTTTCAATAACTTCATTCAAGAAGTGAGTGCCTCTATCACTAACTAGCTCTATAGGTAGCCCGTATCTAGTGAACACATTCTCAAATAAAAACTTAGCTGTTGTTTGAGCATCGTTCTTCGTTGTGGCTTTTACGTCTACCCACTTTGTTAGATAGTCTGTCGCAATAATGATATATTCTGCATGGGAACCCTTAGATGGGGGATTAATAGGACCTACGAAGTCTATTCCCCACTTAGAGAATGCACGTCCACCCATCATAGGTTTCAGTGGCATCTCATCTTTACGTATAGGATATTGAGTTCTCTGACAGACATCACAGCGTTTCACATAGGTATGTGCATCCATGTGAAGGGTCGGCCACTAGAAGCCCGCAAATAGTATTGCCTTGATCACCCGATCTGGTCCAAAGTGTCCTCCTGCTACACCTTGGTGAGCAGTGTCCAAGATCTTGAGATATTCACTCTCATGGACACATAGTCTCAGGTAACCGTCTTTACCACGCTTGTATAGATTATCACCAATGAGTGAGTAATCCTGGGCTTCTTGTTCTAAACTCCTTTTCCTAGCCAGAGTCATGTCTGGAGGGTATGTTTTCGTCCTCAGAAAGGATACTAGTGGTTCACTCCAATCCGGCACTATGGACACTTGATAAAGAGTGGCATGTTCCACAGGTGGTTTAGTGCAACAGATTGGGCATTCCTTGCACAACTTTTGGACATCAGCTTCCATAGTTTGCCAATGCACTCCGAGTCTCCTTAGTGTCTGTAGGGTTCGTTGTTTTGAGTAGTGTTGCTCTAATGCACCTACATGTGCTAATTGCAACCATTTAGCGTACTCATCCTCTTCTACACAACAAGCCAAGATCCGTTGATCTGTGTGCTTGTACATACTTCCAGCCATGATGTGGTACTTTTGGGCTTTTACTACCTCTCTATCCTGTGTGGCTATTACTGGGTGGTTAGGCCCGTACGTCAATACTGGCACTAATGGCTTAGACCACTGCGGCACCACTTCCAAATTAAACAAGTAAGCATCAGGAAGGTCATCTGAAACTCCTTGTGGGGCTTCTCCAGATGTGAGCCTAGAGAGATGATCTGCTCTCAAATGAGTCCTCCCTTTTCTCACCACAACCTCGAAATCATATTCCATTAGTAAGAGAAACCATCTTACTAATCTACCTGCATTGCATGGTTTGTTTACCAAGTACAACAATGCCTGATGGTCAGTAAAAAATTTAAACTTATTTGCAAGCAAATAATGTCTAAACTTTTTAACTGCATATACCATGCCTAATCCTTCTCTCTCCGTAGTGGTATAATTTCATTCAGCTGCATTCAATTGTCTACTAGCATAGGCAATTGGAAGATCCATATTACCTTCACCAGTAGGTTGAGCAAGCACACACCCAATAGCATAATTGGATGCATCCACGTGAACATGGAATGGCTTATTCCAGTCTGGAGTGGTTAAGATTGGTGCTGAACATAATCTTCGTTTAAGCTCCTGGAAGGAATTCTCGCATTCATCAGTCCACTCAAAGTTAGTCAGAAGTCCGTACATGGGCTTTGCAATGACAACATACATGTGAATGAACCGGCGGTAGTAACCACAATGCCCCATGAAAGCCTGCACTTCCTTGACATTCTTTGGCCTAGGTAACTCGGCTATGGCTCTTACTTTCTCTTCATCGGTGGATATTCCATTCTTTGAAACTATGTGTCCTAAAATCTTACCTTGCCTGACCATGAAAACGCACTTTTCTGGGTTTAGGCAGACTTGATATTCTCTACATTTGTCAAAGATTTGTCTCAGTTCAGGAATATGGGTTTGTCTGATGTTGGAATGAGCATAAAGATCATCAACATAGACTTCTAAGTTCTTCCTCAGGAACTCCTTAAATACATGGCACATCAGCCTCTGGAAGGTTGCTAGTGCATTGGTAAGCCCAAATGTCATTACCCGAAAGGCGAATATACCCCATTCTGTGGCAAAAGCTATCTTATGCTGATCTTCTAGAGCTATGGCTACTTGATTGTAGCCCGAAAATCCATCGAGGAAGTTGTACACTTCCTTGCCTGCTACTCTTTCTAAGAGATGTTCTGTGATAGGAAGCGGATAATTATCTCGAATTGTGGCTGCATTAACCTTCTTTAAGTTAATGCATACACGCAGCTTTCCATTCTTCTTGGGCACCACTACGATGGGGGATACCCACTCTGTATGCTCAATTTCATAGATGAATCCAGCTTCAACCAGTCTATCTATCTCTTCCTTGATCTTGGCCGCATAGTTATCATTATATGTGTATGGCTTTTGCTTAGAAGGTTTGGCATCCGAGGTCATGGGGATAGTGTGTGAGCAGATGTCTAGATCAACACCCTTCAAATCCTTGTAACTCCAAGCGAATACATCTCTGTATTCTCTTAGCAAGGCTATCAACTCTTGCTCTTCTTCTTCCGTCAGGTCATGGCCTATGTAAGTGCATCTCTCTTCTCCCTCTTCCATGGCTACCACAATTTTCTTTGTGGTTTCTTTGTTATCATAGGCCTCTCCTGATTGTGCCTCTCGTTTAGGCATTCTGATCATGACTCTCCTGTCATCTATCTCATACTTCTTAAAATTTTCTGGGACCTCAAACAAAGATTCCTCCTCTTCTTGTGTGACTTCTTTCTTCTTCCTTTTCTTTCCTTCTTCCTTAGGGGTTACATGTGTGGCTAGCCTTATGTCTTTTGTAAGCTCTCCGTGCCTCTAGGGTTGAAATTCTACTTCATAAAAGTATTCTTCATCTGATACAAAAGGTGGGTCCATAATGATTGACTCTAGATCGAAGTCACTTGCATCCTCAAATGCATCAGGGCTAGGTTCGCACTCTTCTAACACCGCCTCTCCCATGATTGGCTCTATGGAGAAGACTGAAATGTCATAGCCATCTTCATCATAGTGAGGTGTCCATTGTTCTTCATTGATGGCTACATCCATTGTTGCTAGGATTTCTGCCCAGCCGTGGGGTTCAAATTCTTCGTCAGGAAAAACTACATGCGCATAGGCTGGGTCTTGAATTGATCTATGTGTTTCTTTTGCACCTACCTCTCTCGCTTTTTCTCTCTTCTCTTCTTCTACTGCTACTTTGCACATCCATAAGTGGGTGTCTTCATGCATCCATGAGGATCCTGATCCTATGGAATGCACCGATTTTGCATCATCTTTGGCTCTATGGATGGGATTCCATTGGATAGGAGGGACATCCCTATGAGAGTAATCTTTTAGATTCACTTTGGTCGTAACACCTAAGTGTTGCAGGTACAAAGAATTGGTTCCCCAGTCCTGTACCACTTGCAACTGTCATATAAAGGGTCTTCCCAAAATCATCTCATAGGCATGATTTTTGCTAAAATCACATATAGCAAATGTATGGTCGAACTCGACACCACATGTGGTGAGAGTTATTCCTTCTTGTAATTCTAAAGGCCTCTCTATGTGACCATCGGCCATCTGCAATTTCATTCTCGTTGGCCTGAGTGCTGGCTTGCCCCAACGCTTCCATAGGGAAGTGGTGGCAATTGCAACTCCTGCACCTGAGTCCAAAATTGCCTTGGTGGTGTACTCCTGGTAGGTAATGGGAAGATAGGTGTTCCCTTCTTCACCTTCACACATGTCTCCTATCTTATCCAAGGGTATTTCGGGCACTGTCCTCTGGGATCCTACCTGGGAACGAGGTTTTGATATCTCTGGTACTTGTTTGGCTACATGTTTCCATAGCTCTGGCCTTACTTTGAGTAGCTCTTCTAAGGTGAGGTTGCATTGTACTTTAGTGTTTTTCACTACCTCTATGTTCCTAGGTATGAGTGAGTCCTCATTCCGTACCATGACTGTGGGTGCTCTCATACAAGTAGACTTAGCTTCCCATGGGCCTGTGAAGTGGGGTAATTCTTGTAGAGAGTTAGACTCAAAGTCTAATCTTTCTTGAGATTGGGTGCTCTCCTGCTCCTCATAAATGGATGGGATGTCTTGTGGGAATTGGTCATGTGCATCATCCACAAGTTCAATAGGAGGAGGGACTTCACTTTCTTTAGCCCATTTGTCTTCTTGAATCTCTCGTAAGAATTCTAGTGTGAATCGATTCAGAGAAGATGATGTATCTGGCTCCGTAGAGTTAGGCACATAGGCTTCAGGCACATAGGCTTCCTAGGCAGGAAGACCTGCTCCTTCACTTGCCTTGTCCTTATGTTGAGAGGCTGGTTCCTTTTCTGATTGTGCAATTAGCTTCTCTATTCTTTCTAACAGTCCATCAAAGTGCAACTGTGTCTTTGCTGAACTAGAGATGTTAAATAGGCGACTGGCTTCAAACATGGTCTGCGCCGATTCCACCATCTTAGCACAAATTTTGTTTCGTTCTAGCTCTAGTTCTGCTCTAGGGTAACACTTTTCATGATCAGTTACGTTTGGCCCTTCTTGGATTCTGGCCTGATATGCTTTAAGCATCATGTTAAGGTCCTCGGGAGTGGGATCTGCTAGGACTGATCCTACTCTAGGGGGTGGTGGAATTAGGTGAGGCGGGTTGGAAGGTGGCGGGTCGGATGGAGTTGGGAATGGTGGAGGTGGGGTAGTGGGAGAGGGAGTTTGAGATGTGAGTTCAGTTATCCTGGCCTTTGTTTCTCTGAGGCTTTCCTCGAGTTCACTCATCTTTTTTGCCCATTGTCTTTTCATTCTTTCACGACTATCCTTCCAAGCTCTAGTCCTTTTCTTTGTCATGCTCTCTGTTTTACTAACATATGGGCTCTTTTCCTGGCCTACCCCTTGATTTTGCTGCAATGCTTGAGCTCTAGTGATCACTTGCACTGGTGTAGTGGACATCACACTTCCTGTGGAGTCTACAACTAACCCAATAACATTAATGGGAGTTATTTTTGGCATATTGTTGGGATTCTTTGGACAATCTCGTAAAAGATGCTCCTTTCCACATTCCTGGCAATAGCCCTTGATCGTCACTCATTGGGGTTGTGGAGGTGCAGGCATGGGGCAATCACGAATGAGGTGATCCCCCTGACATCTGTAGCATGGTCCTCTAGGGAATGGGGGTCTTACTTGTCTAGGTTGAGGTCTAGGGTAGGGGTTTGCATACATGACGTTTGTGTAATCTGACTCCCAACTAGTTTCATTTGGCTCGTCACTATAATAGGGCTCCCCATGTTCAGGAGACTGCATGTAGTAGGCCTGGGGGCTATCAACATGTGTAGAATCGAAACTATGGTCACTCGGGTCACTTTCAGAAAGCAATTGGGTTACCGGGACTATAGCTCTATTCAAATTTTCTTCTGCCGCTGCATACTTCACCGGAATTACATTAGCTGGGGTAGGGATTTGTTGTGCTAACACGGGCTGAGGCCTTTGTTGGGCGTGATGTTGTGGTTGATAATTTTGTTGAGGCCTAGTATACTGTTGTGGTGGGTATTGACTCTGGTATCTGCCTTGTTGAGGGTATGGCTGAGGGTAGGGTTGCCTAACCGCTTGCTTATTGTATGGGCAGTCTTGCGCGGTGTGATTGGTGTACCTTCGTTCTATGGTGCAGTACTGGCTACTAGGATTAACTTGGGGTTGAGCCATAATGGGACAGACATTCGCCATATGGTCGCCTCCACAAGTGTAGCACCGCTTAACTGGGGCAAATCTCGGAATTTGTTTGCTAGAGACACCTAGTTTTTGAGCTACCTTCTCTGCAAGTTCCTCAATTGATGTGGATTGCGTGGAAGAGAGGCTAGAGGCACTATCTGAATCTTTGTATATCTTGGAAAGCTCTAACTCCTCCCCTAGGTTATCCTCAATGTCAATACACATGCGTACACACTCTTCTATGGTCCTAGGGTCCTTCAAGTACACATATGATATTAATTTGGTACTTAGCAGTCCGTCCAAGAATAGAGCCACTTGCTTAGCTGGTGTGGGTAGCTCAGGGACAGGGCATCTCTCCAAGTATTGCCTAAATCTTCTTCCTGCAAGTCTCACGGTTTCTTGAGGGGTTTGCTTGAAGCTGTGAATCAGTGAGGAGGTATTATGTCTTATGCCACTCTTAGAGAATTCAATAATGAAAGCCTCTAGGAGTTGGTCTATGCTCCTGAACTGTCTCTCATTCAATGGTTGGAACCACGTGAGGGCTGTGTTCCTAAGGGTTAGACCAAAGGCATTATATTGTGTGAATAGGTCCTCCACTTGTTCTGCTCTCAAGACTTGCCTAAATTGTGCCACATGATCGTATGGGTCTCCTGTGCCATCGAAGTAATTTTTCATGGACTTGACTAATTGAGTTGGTCTCAACATCCTGGTGTGTTCTCTAGGTCGTGGTAGAGGGAAGTCTTCCATATTCCTTTGATTTCTTGGGGCTCTATGTACCTCAGACTCTACTCTATTTGTTTCCATCCTTGTTCTTTCTCTGCCCCCTGGGTTAGCAAAGCTTACTTCTGGCCTATCTCTACTTCTGTCTCCTTGAGTTCCATGAGCTTGGGATGTTCTCGCTCCAGGGTGACCATAGGACACATTTGATCTTGGTTGGGGGAAAAATAATTTCACCTTTCCATGTGTAAGCATGCCTATCATTCTCTATCACCACAAAGATCCTCTCTGAAGCGTGATCTAAGTAGGTCACTCTGTCTGGGCTATCAGGATCCTTAAACTCATAGATCATGATTGTTCCTATATCAATTGGTTGATCCGATTAATACCTCCAAAAGGCTTCGTCAATTCCTCGGTTCAGAAGCAGATCTATGCTCTTATTATCTTGGGGAATCCACTCTGGTGTGATAATCCTAGTGAGAACAGATTTGCCTCGGGGGGTCCTTGGTTCTTCACCCATGCTTCCCTGCTCTAGGTCACCTAAGTCCGTTCCTGGGATCTCATTCCCAAATTCATTCGTCCTATCTGGATGACTGGTGACTACATATATTGTCCCTTCCTTGTCTAAGTATGCTCCGTTTTCGAACTTGACAGCTGGGCACTCTAATCCAATGGATTGGTCAGGATTCTTCATCTGTACCACAGATCTTCCTAGGCCGTCCTCATAGATGCTAGCACCCAATCGGTTGGTCCTAAGGTATTCCAACTGCGTTTTGTAAGGGCCTTCTACCCTGTGCAAGTATGGCACTCCTGAACTTCTCGTAGGTCTGTCCATACCTTGAGACATCTCTGATTCACTAGTCTCAGAGCTAGGGTAATACGAATGATGGCTCAACTGCTGGGCCCAAGACCTCGCAGTATGGTTGACACTAGCCTCTGAAGACCTAAGGCTTTGTCTATCCCTTACTGGATGTCGTCGTGATCTAAGGTTCATAAGCCTAAATGAATAGCCCAAATTTTCCCAAGTACAATCTCGTTGCTGATAGATGGCCTACTTGCCAGATCTTCTTTGGCTACTGTGTCTGCTTGTGCTATCTCTTCGTTCCGACCCTCTTTGTCTTGTGGCTCCTTCGGTTCCGTGACTGCTGCCAACATAGATGCAAGTGAAGAAGAATATGAAGAGGTAATCACTCCGATGGTAAAGCTAAATAGGTTAAAGAAGCAACTCTCTAAAGGCAATGAAAGAAGATCTTCAAGGACAAGGTATCCAACTCAAAGGTTGAGTTATGATAGTTTTATGGCGACACATTTTGCATACATGATGCAGGTTATCAAAGACAAAGAGCCTGAGACATATGAAGAAGCTTGCACACAGAAGGAATGGAAGCAAGCTATGAAAGAGGAGATCAAAGCTCTCAAAGATAATCACACATGGGAGCGAGTGCCAAAGAAAGAAGGTATGAAGATTGTTCCAAACAAATGGGTGTTTAAAGTAAAGAGGAATGCTGATGGTTCACTAGCTAGATATAAAGCTAGATTAGTTGCCAAAGGATTTAAACAAACACAAGGCATAGATTATGATGAAGTTTTCAGCCCCGTTGCAAACATGGGAACTATCAGAACCCTAATAGCAATTGGTGCTTCAAGGAGATGGCCATTATATCAACTTGACATCAAAAATGCCTTTCTCAATGGAGAACTACAAGAAGAGGTATACATGAGTCAACCGGTTGGATTTGAAGATGAAAACCATCCAGATTTTGTTTGCAGGTTGAAGAAGGCACTTTATGGCTTGAAGCAAGCACCAAGAGCATAGAATCAGAGATTGGTAGAGTATCTAACTAAGTGTGGATACAACCCAAGTAGTGCAGATCCTTCGTTGTACATGAAGAAGGAAGAAAATAGAGGGGTATATATTTGCATATATGTCGATGACCTCATCATAACAGGAAACGATGTTACAGGGATTAAAGATATCAAAAGGAAGCTTCGTAAGGAGTTTAAAATTTCAGATCTTGGAGAGCTGAAATATGTTTTAGGAGTTGAAGTTGTTTATGGAAAGAGTGGCATCTACTTGATGCAAAGGAAGTACTTGTTGGATGTTCTTTTCAGATTTGGAATGAGTGAATGCAAACCACTCACTCAACCCATGGACACAAATACAAACCTTTGTTCAAATGATGGAGAACCATTGGAAGATGTAACGACATATAGAAGCATTGTAGGATCATTGATCTATGCAAACATTACAAGACCTGATTTGTCTTATGTTGTTGGTGTACTTTCTCAGTTTATGCAAGCCCCGACAAGTGAACACTTAAATTCAGCCAAGAGAGTGTTGAGATACATAAAGCATAAAGTTAATCATGCTTTGTTTTACAAGTTTGATGAAGAACTGCAGGTCAAAGGCTTTAGTGATGCTGATTGGGCAGGTTCAAAGGAAGATGGAAGATCAACCTCAGGTTATGTGTTCATGATAGGAAGCAAACCTATCACATGGAGCTCAAAGAAACAACCTACTGTTGCACTTTCATCTATGGAGGCTGAATATAGAGGATTAGCTTTTGCCACATGTGAAGCAATGTGGATTAAAATGCTTTTGGCTGATCTTGGAGTGCAAGTTGGAACCATCCCTATATATGGTGATAACATATCAAGTATTTACTTGGCAAGCAATCCTATGTTTCATGCAAGGAGCAAGCACATAGAGGTCCACTACCACTATGTAAGGGAGAAGGTGCTGAGCAAAGATGTGGAGATAAAGTTCATTAGAACCAAAGAGCAGGTTGCAGATATTTTTACAAAGTTCTTGGATGCTTCTAAACTCAAAGGCTTCAAGGATGTGATAAATTTGCAGGACATGGATGAAGATAACTCCCAAATGAGCTTGAGGGGGAGTGTTGAAGATAAATGTACAAGCTCATTTTCATATGAGCAATGCTTGGATAAATTTACCAACTATAAAGATAAAGAAAAAAGTGGAGGAAAAAAGGAAAAACTAATCAAAGAAAAAGTCTAGTCAAAATTCATGATGAGTAAGAGATACAATATCTTGCCTTGTAGTTAGTAGCATGTAGTGGAGAAAGTGGTGAGTTAAGAAGGAGGCACAAACTTCTTCACATGCTCATTGGTTATAAAAGTGAAGTGGGAGCACATTCAAAACAAGGAGAGAAAGAGGCAAGAGATCCCAGTAGTCGGATCTAGCCATTTTGTCATTTTGGTTTTCCTTTAGACTCCTTCCAGCGGCACGTCAATTTGTACACAGCTCTGTTGCAGAGCTCATATCTCAGTGCATATGTAACCATTTTGTGCGTTTAAACATTCATTGGAAAGCTTATCTTGTGTACTGTTTGCAGTTTGCATATCAAATATCTCTTTGAAAGCTTATGTAGTTTGTGAGATATCAGTAAAAGAGTGAAGTCTAGTTTTTCAGTATACCTGTATAGATAGGTAGTCTATTTTGGTCGGTTCAGTTTCCCGACCAAAACATATCCAAATTGTGTCATTTTTGTCTTGTTGGAAAACACTTGGCATCTACTTTCATTGTCTCAAATATCATTCAGATCATTCATATTCTATGAGATATCTGTCAGAGAGTAAAGTCCAGTTTTATAGTGTACTTATGTGTGCAGGTGGTCTATCTTGGTGAGTTGAGTTTCCTGATCAATACTCATCCAGATTACTTGATTTTTAGCTTGTTGGAAATCTATTTGTGTCTACTTTCTCTGTACCAAATATCTTTCTCAAAGGATATATATTCAGAGAGCTATCAGTCCGAGAGTGAAGCTCAGTTCTTCAGCATACCTGTGTGGACAGGTAGTTCATCTTTGTCAGTTGTGTTTCCTAATCAAAACTTGTCCAAATTAAGTTATTTATAGCTTTTTAGAAAGCTCTCTTTGTCTAATTTGATTGACTAAAGGCTCAAGTCCATTTGAGTTTTGTATTGAGAGCAGCAAGCTATCTAAGGTGCAAATGTTTGTCCAAGTGCTGGACATACAAGGGTTCACTACACACTTCGGTTGCGCATAGGAGAACTCATTCTCCACATCTCTCTCACTGTCAATCTTCTTTAATCAGACCCTATCTTAAACATACAAAGATAAATCCATTTCTTTTTAGTCATAGGCCATTGTGTATGTGGTGCTTTTGCATTCCAAGTAGTTTGTCTACATCACTAGGAGCGTTGCTAATGTGTGATGATCCTAGGTATGATATCGTTGACCATCCCATAAGTGATCTGGCCCATCACTTATGCAATTTAGTCTTTTTTTTTCCTCTTTAGCATCTCTTATGTAATACTAGGTGGACATAACATCGCATTAGCAATGTTGCTTGATTTTTTTCTGAATTGGGGGTGTGGATAATCCCACCTATTCCTTGTAGTGATATTAGCATTTGATGCCTATCAATAACCATTTGATCATGACCTCCTATATACTACAATTACTGGCAATACTCATGCTATTGCATCACTATTTATCATGCTCAACAAGGGGGCAAGAATTTCTGGAATAAAAGGAAGGGAAAAACAAATGGACAAAGCTATAGCTGATAGAAAGGTTTCCATTTCTTTTTTTGTGGAGAAATAACAACAACAACAACAAGAGACATGTTAAGGAATGCACATATGTAGAATTCTTCATCATAATGGATCTTTGAGGTAAAGTTCTAAGCCTATATTTTTATTCATGGTAAAAAAGAAAATTAGAAATATCTTTGCTCCAGATAGTGTTTTTTTGTTTCTACTCATAATCTATTGTAATATAATAATACAATCATCCTGTATTTATTTTGATTTGTATATATAAATTTTGCTCATGTTAAACTTACATATGAAATAGAAGGACCTTTTCTTTTCATGTCTCTAAAGGTTATCCCATACTAATATTTGTGATGAATATGGATGAATATGAAAAGACATAGAGATGAAACAAATCATATACCAAGTCTAGCATGTCTTATATAATGCAACTTTCATTTGCTGATGTGCCCAAGATGTTATTGATCAATGATGCTAAACGACATTCGAATTGTGAAGCTCTATTTTTGTAGTGTTAAGAAAGTATTCAAATGAGAACTCTGAAGTCTTACGCTGAGAAATGTTTCATGCAAACATTTCATGGGTGATATGTTTTCTATATATGACCTCCTAGACAACCATTTGCATATCACACTATTAGAAAAGGACCTCTTTAAAAAAATGAAATTTGCAAAAGAGATTTCCTTTTTTCCATTCGAGATTAATCCATTGATTTATAACATGAAAGAGCATTAATTTAAAGTTATTTATGGAATATACGATAGACACTGCACATAACCATATCATACTTATCTAAGAGAAATGCATCTTTAAATACCACAATGTTGGATTGAAAACTATATTCCAACAGTATGTGGTGTCTGAGAGTATTCGTAGAGGATGCTTGGGTTTTTGAAAGGTAGAAAAAGAAGAATGAACTTGCTTTTTCCAAATAGCAAGAGCACTGAAAAGCACATGTATTCTTTAAAAACATTTCCTTGGTTCTAAGATCTATAATTGCCATTGTTTTATCTCTAATCAACTCATGTATGATATGTGCAATAGAGATTGATATTTCAGCTATATCTTGGAGTTCTCCTTAACTACTACTGCAAGCCTATTTTTTCATTTTCAGTCAATATGGATCATTGATTTCTCTCCGTATACTTAGTCTTTTGATGTGATTTAAATTGGTATAGGTGAATTTTTACTTCTATTTGCATTGTATCAATTTTGCATCATCATTGGTTCAATATTCTATGAGGTACATCTACTCGAAGTATAAAGTATGTATGGAGACAAATGTTCCCTCAAATGTCGGGATGACACCCCAATGGTCCTGGATTAAAGTTTCTCAGTATGGTTCATTGATGAATACATCATATATCCAATTAGAAGTGTGTAAAATATCTCTGGACAATTCTCAATAGGTTGTGAGTTGTAAGTGAAATTCCAAAGTGCACCTCATCCCACAATAGCAAGTTATGAGTCATCTATCTTGAATTGAGTTATCTATTTTGGTGTATCCATTTGAGAATGACCTTCCAAATGTTGGTGAAATTTAAACCAAGACCACATACTTGGTTAATTAGCTCATGCTTGATTTACTGGCATAACTTATGCAAGGCTTCATATGATCAACCTCTTGTAAAAATCCTTCACATTTGTGTTTGTAAAAGTGGTTCACATCCATGTGGAGTTAGGAAGCTCTAAAATCACGAATCATTTGGTTTTTGAATGATGAGGGAATGTATCCTATACTTTAGGATTCACCTTTTAGGTAGATGTTTGAATTTGAATTCAAACTTTCGCTCCAAGTGTAACTACAAGAAGAGGATAAAAAAGACCCATGTGTATCTCGAGCCTTTGAGATCTCATCTTTGAAGGACATTCATTGTGAAGTGAGAACTTATCTCATAGCTCATTCCCCTCTCACACATTGAGTGATGTATGATTGCCAATGACATTGTATTTGTATATGATTTAGTACATATATGATCATTACATCCTCATTTCACTTCTCCATTATAACTCTAATAGAACAATGATCTTCTCAGAGCTTGTTCTCACTTCCTAGGTGATCCTTTGCCATGCTTTATTTCATACTAGATTTTGGATAATGTCTATTACATGCGTACTACAAAATTTCATTAGCATTGCTTCTTGGAATCTTGAAATAGTTACACATCTTTGCTCATTGGTCGGTTGTATGTTGCAGCTGCTCGTAAATGTTAGGATGATGTTGTGATTTGCTAAACCTCTTTCTCTATGTGCAGTCCATCATTTTTTATGTAATCACTCATGATTGATAGCTTACTAAGTTTATTAGAGCTCTGAGAAAGGAATTAAGCCAATTGTTGTTGTGCTCAGAGAACTCTTCAAAACATTGAACTAGTGTAGGAACTAAAATAGTAGGTTTTCTTTTATCTTGGATCAACCTCCTACCTATGTGTTTTGATCCTTTGATTTGCTGATCATCTTTCAAGCAACATTTGTGATTATTTTTTATCATTAGCTAGCTAAAGAGGCCCACTACACTCTCAAGCCATCATTCTTAGCAGGTGTGAAGCAGGATTTAGCAACACCACTTCATCTCTTGTGACTATCCACCATCTCCTCCAATAGTGGTTTTAGAGCAACAACAATCAAGATGGAGATGGATTTCCATCCTTCATTGACAAAGTGGACAGGAAAAACTACTCAGCATGGTCACTAAGGATGCAAGCCTACCTTCAAGGGAGAATTCTATATGGATACATCTCAAGAGATGAAGAGCTTCCAATCTTTAGGAGCAAGCATCAACCTATAAGCTAGGAAGAGAAAGAAAGGTTGACCACATGATGTGCAAAGGATGTTCTTGCCAGGTCTTATCTACTAAACTCAATCTCTGATTTCTTTTTACCACATACTAGGAATTGCAAGACGTCTCAAGAGACTTGGCAAGTGCTCTCATCATATTTCTCCTCAAATACAAGAGCTAGGAAGAATCAGTCATGGATGGAATTTAGAACTCTAAAGAAACAACCAAAGCAAGGAGTGGTTGATTATGTAACCAAGATGAAAGATGTGGCTCACCAACTAGCCAATGTTGGAGAGGAAATAGAAGAAGAACACATAGTGAGGCAGATCATTAATGGAATCAAGGCTCATGATAGGTGGGAGTCTTTCACCACAACAATGGACCTCTACATAGATATGCAAATACCTGACCTCAACACTTTGATGGGGCAACTCTTCACCCATGAGACAACTCTTAACAAGAATGGTGACAACTGGAGAGGTAAACAATCTCCTGCCCTTTATACACATAAGAATAAAGCTAAGAATGAGGGTAAAAGCAAGAATAATGAAGAAGAGGCTAGTACCTCTCAAGCTTATTATGTAGGAAGAGGAAGAGGTGCTACTGCAGTAATTCACCTTGCAACATTGGTGGTCTTAACAGCCACATCACAGAAGAATGTTTCAAGAATACAGGGAATCAAAGGGGAAGAGGCTTCCATAGAGGTAGCTTTGGGCAATCATGAGGTAGGTACAACAATGGTGGAGGAAACTACAACCATAACTACAATCAAGGCTACAACAACAACAATTATCAAGGATGTTTTAGAGGAAGAATGGACTACAACAACTATACTGAAGACCAAGAAGATTCACTACTCATCATGAACATGAAATCTAAGCAAGGTAAACATGATGAGAATCTTTTCTATATTGATTCATGTTGTTCAAGTGATGTGGTTGGAAATGTAGCTCTAGTATTTGATCTTGAAGAACCCAAAGGGAAGCATGAAGTACAAACAAGTGATGATACTAAACACTTAGTCAAGAAAATTGGAAATGTCAAAACATCTAATGGTAGCATGAACCTTTTGAGTAAATTTATGTATGTGCCAACTATAACCAAAAACCTAATTAGTGTTGGCCAGATTATTGAGAAAGGTTTACAAGTTAGATTCACTAAGCATGGAGCATATGTGGAAAACCCCCAACAAGGCTTCAAAAGGATTGCTAAAGTTGAGAATTCTGGTAGATTATTCACATGTGAGATTGAAGACACAAGGAACATAGCACTATTCAATTATAGAGATCAAACCTTATCTGAGTTAGAAATATGGCACAAATGGATATGACACATAGGAAAAGGAACTCTGAAGCAAATATGGGGGATCAAAGTGTTCCTAGTATTCGCAATGTGACCAAGCAACATGTGATATACAAATGTGGAGCATGCCAATTTGGCAATGCTCACTGACAACCATTCAATAGGAAGGGATACATTCATGAAGACTATTTGGAGCTTGTACACACTGATGTGTCGGGTCCTAGCAAAGATCCATCAATCTCAAGGTCAAGGTACTATGTTCATTTATTGATGATTACAATAGATGGAAAATCCTTTATTTCATGAAGCATAAGGATGAAATACTTATATGTTTTAAAAAGTACTTGGCACTAGCTGAAAACCAAACAGAAAGGAGCTTGAAGAGGATCAGATATAATGGAGGCGGTGAGTACTTTTCACATGAATTTGACTCATTTCTATAGGAAAGAGGCATAAAGAGGGAAGTAACAACAAGATATACTCCTAAATTGAGTGGAGTGACAGAGAAAACGCAGGTTAATTGTTGAAGTTGTTAGTTCTATGTTGAATGAGAAGAAGCTACCTAAGTACCTATGGGCAAAGGTTGTTTCCTCAGCTACCCACTTGGTCAATAGGCTCCCATCCAAATCCTTGGATGGTATTACACCCTATGAATCATGGAATTGTAGAAGACCCTCATTGGATCATTGCAAAATATTTGGGTGTATTGCTTATGCACACATCCCCTCACAAATTAGAGAAAAGCTTGACCCTAAAGCTGTGAAATGTATATTTATTTGGTATGATCAGAACCAAAAGGGGCATAGGCTGTAGAATCCCACTAACAAAGCATTTATAGTTAGTATGGATGTAGTGTTTGATGAAACGTATTCATGGTTTGAAGATGATTGCAAGAAAGTCAAGTCACCATATGATTTGGAAAATGATTTTCCAACGCTCACTCAAGAAGATTAACATTTAGCAGAAGATACCGACTTAGAGGATAAAGAACAGATTGACTTCAAGGCTTGGAAGTCAAGAGGCAATATCAAACTCAAGCAATTAGAAGATATACCAGAGTCTTCAAATCAAGCACTAAGGAGATCACAAAGAGAAAGCAAGAAGCCCATAAGGTATGGATATGATACAATATTAGTCCCCAAGCATTTTGTGTAAATCACTGAAGACTCTATGGTAGAAGAGCCTTCTTCATTTGAAGAGGCTAGGAAGAAGAAAGAATGGAGAGAAGCTATGCAGGAAGAACTGATTCATAGGAAGAAGAAAGAATGGAGAGAAGCTATGCAGGAAGAAGTGGAAGCACTTCAAGAAAATCAAACTTGGGATCTAGTTCCCAAGAAGCCAGACATGAAGGTAATTGGATCCAGATGGATATACAAGATAAAAAAGAACTCAGATAGCTCTATTAAGAGGTGAAAGGAAAGGTTGGTGGCAAAGGGCTTTGCCCAAACTCATGGAGTGGACTATGAATAATCCTTTTCATGTGTGGTGAAGATGCCAACAATTATGGTTTTAGTAAGTGTTGCTACTTCTAAAAATTGGAACTTATATCATTTAGATGTCAAGAATGCATTCATAAATGGGTGGATATCAGAAGAAGTGTATATGGCACAACCACCAGGTTTTGAAGATGAAGATAAAATAGGTTATGTATGCAAGCCAAGGAAGGCACTCTATGGTCTCAAGCAAGATCCTAGAGCTTGAAACCATAGGCTTGTTACTTATTTGCAGGATCAAGGCTTTGTGGCAAGCAAGGCAAGTTCTTCTTTATTTGTTAAGAAGAACAAATTAGAAGTTATCTACTTATATGTCTATGTAGATGACATCATTATTACAGGGAGTGATGCTAATGGCATCAAGCATGTCAAGGCAAAATTAATGAAAGAATTTAAAATTAGTGATCTTGGTTTATTAAACTACTTTCTTGGCTGAAAGCTCATGTACACAGATTCTGGTATATTTATCACTCAAAGAAAGTATATACATAATATTTTGGTAAAATTCAAGATGGAGAACACTAAAATTGCAGGTACTCCTATGGAACTCAACCATGAACTGAGTTCTCATGAAGGTGAACTACTTGACGATGTTACAGGCTATCAACAACTAGGCGGAAGTCTTAATTATGCTACTCTAACAAGAGTATACATTGCTTCTGGAGTATGTACATGAGTCATTTTATGCACGCACCAAGGAAGCTTCATATGGAAGCTGCAAAAAGGGTGCTTAAGTATCTAAAGGGTACAATGAATGAAGGTTTGTTCTATCCCTTCACTTCTAACATAGATATAAAGATGTATTCTGATGTAAATTGGGTTGGCTCCAAGGATGATAGGAGGAGCACTTTAGGTTACCTATCCTTTGTAGGTTCAAGCTTATATCATGGTCATCTAAGAAGCAACCAACTGTGGTCTTATCTTCCACAAAGGCGGAATATAGAGGTTTGGCAAATGCAACTCAAGAAGTTATGTGGGTTAAGAAACTATATGCAGATTTGGAGCTACACTCTTACACTCCCATAATCTTTGGACAAAACACTGGCTCACTTCATTTGGTTGCTAATCCTATACACCATGCAAGGACTAAGCACATTGAAGTGCACTATCATTATGTAAGGGAGAAATTTCTTATCAAGCATATTCAACTATCCTATGTATCAACTCACTTACAATGTGGAGATATACTCACAAAGTCGATTGATGGAACAAAGATGAACAGGTTCAAATTGATGATTGGTCTATAGGAAATCAAGGAGGAATGAAGAACAAGCATGTTAGGCTTGATGGGGAGTTGTTGGTGCAATTAAAACCAAGCCCATGTACTTGGTTAATTAGCTCATGCTTGATTTATTGGCATAACTTATGCAAGGCTTCATATGATCAACCTCTTGTAAAAATTCTTCACATTTATCTTTATAAAAGTGGTTCACATCCATGTATAGTTAGGAAGCTCTAAAATCATGAATCATTTGGTTGCTGAGTAATATGGGAATCTTTCCTATACTTTGGGTCCAAGTGTAAGTATAAGAAGAGGATCAAAAAGACCCGCGTGTATCTTGAGCCTCTAAGATAATGTTTGAAAGACATTCATTGTGAAGTTAGAGCTTATCTCATAGCTCATTCCTCTCTCAACATTGAGTGATGTATAATTGCCAATGACCTTGTATTTGTATATGATTTAATACATATATGATCATTACATTCTCATTTCACTTCTCTATTATAACTCCATCAAAATAGTGATCTTCTTAGAGCTTGTTCTCAGTGCCTAGTTGATCCTTGGCCATGCTTTGAAGCATGGTAGATTCATAATATTGTCTATTACATGCCTATAAACTTTCATTAGCAGTACTTCTCGGAATCATGAGATATTTACACATCTTTGCTCACTATTTTGTTGACTATTGCAACCCGTAAATGTTGGGATGATGTTGTGATTTGCTAAACATCTTTCTCTGTGTGTAGTCCATCATTTTTTATGAAATCACTCACGATTGATAGCTTACTAAGTTAATCAGAGTTTCACATAAGGAATTAAGCCAATTGCCACTCTGCTCAGAGAATTGTTCAAAACATTGAACATGTGTAGGAACTAAAATAGTAAGTTTTTGCTCTTGGATCAACCTCCTACCTATCTGTTTTGATCCATTGATTTTTGGATCATCTTCCAAGGAACATAGATAATTATTTGTGATCATTAGCTAGCTAAAGAGGCCCACTACACTCTCAAGACATCATTCTTAGCAGGTGTGAAGTAGGATTTAGCAACACCACTTCATCGCTTATGACTATCCACCATCTCCTCCAACACCAAAGTAATAAGGTGGTCTATATGCATGCTTAGCAAGCTCAATGTGTCTACTTACGATCCCTTAAGTAATGTTGGCAGGTGAAGATCAACTTTTTGCAACACGAGGCTCATCTTTGGAGGTATCCACCATCTCTTCTCACAACATTTACAGACACATGCATACATACATACACACATACATATAGACACATGTGCACATACATGCATTCGGGCATGCACACACACATTTATATATCCACACACACAGGTGTACCCAGATGCACATCATACATATACATCACACACATGCATATGCATACATACAAGCATACACATACATGCACACACAAACATGCATATATGCATGCATACACACAAATGCATACATACACATCACACACATAGATATTTCACACATGCAAATGCATACACATCACACACATGCAAAAATGCATACATACACACACACATACATACACATGCACAATACACACACATACATACAATGAAACACACATGCATACACACACATGCATACATACACATTCATTCAAACTACAGACATGCATATATGCATGCATACACACACATCCATATGTCACACACATGCACATACAAATATACACACCACATGCATGCATACAAACACATATACATACATATATACATACTTGCATACACACATGAATATATACATTCATGCATAGATGCTTGCATACACACACATGTATATATCACAAATCCACACATACACACATGCATACACAAAGATATATATCACACACACATACACATACATACATACATATCACACACACATAGATACACATGCATACATACACATATACAAAGATATACATAGACACACATTCATGCATGTGGAGATATGATGGGTGGTGCTAGAAAGAACAAAGTGAAAATGACTTTCATAAAGAATCTCATGGATCGAGGAAAGGCTTGTAAGACAATAGTTACGCAATATAACACAGGAGCAATAGCAGAGAAGATAACAGATATAGGAGAATCTCAACAATTTTCTACTAGCAGCAAGTACAAAGATGATGGCGTTGTCCACCCGTGCGCTCTCAAGGTAGAGCTTAAATGGTGATCTAGACAACTCTAGATAGGGAGATACAAGGTAGAGGTATGCTGGCTCAACTCGGGTGTCTTAGGTAGTGCAGAAGTCATGTATATATAGGATCATGGGTGTCCTGCCATGGACGGCAATACATGGGCGGTAGAGCGTGGGCGGCCACCGCCCGCGTAATTGCCATACACGGCTTAGACTGGTTGAACCGACCTAACAAATATAAATGATTTCTGACTCCGACAGGGAATATTCCATGGAATATTCCCTTTACCGTCGCGCCGGGGGCGCTGCCCCCGGACCCCCACCAGGGGGCCCGCTGGCCCCCTGGGACCCCCTAGCCAGGGGGCCCGCTGGCCCCCTTGGACCCCCCAGCCAGGGCTGCTCACCGCTGCCCCGGACCCCACAATTGGGGACCCTGGTAACTCCCTTTCCTTATAATATCTTACATGGTCCAATATGACCATCCAACATTCAAGTTGGGATTCCCATCAATTGGGTAATGCATGCTTGGCTTCTCCTCATAAAGGGGGCCTTACAAAATGTGCATACAATCATGAGGGGTACACATTGATCATATACTAACAAGGCTCTGCCTAAATCTTTAGGGGTTGTCATGAATGAGTATGTAGACATGCTCACTAAGGAGTTATATTGTACTATACACAAGCATAGCTAGCTGCCAAGGGAATATTCCTTTGCCAACCTAATTGTTGGAGAAAGAGATTCTTCCACACAGAAGTATGTTTTCCTACTATAATTAATTGTTTTCAATACAATTATCACATAAATGTTATTAATATTTGAATTTGTTTATTATTAGAACATGTATACAACAGCTCATGAGAGCACAACATAGGCATTTGTGTGCATATTCATAGGTAGCTTAGGGCTCGAGTGGGACATATCTCAAGGTGGATGTATAGTATACATCAGACACAGTTTGGGGTTTCCAAAAAATGATGAGAGATATATGTGATGTTTACCTCATTGGTGAGCATGCTCATGGAAATTAGGAGCCTCCAAACACACTACCAGCCTCAAAATGCACTATCGTAGTGCTCGTGTAGGCAATTTTGTTTTCTTGTGCCAAAGATATATACATGGTTTTGTTTTCTAGTATAAGTGCCTCAAAGTCTACTACAAGTTTAACAGAACTCAATAGGGTACTTTTGTTCAACTTTTTGAGATTCAAACATTTTTTTGCATCAGGTTATATTAATCAATGGCTATGGTTGAAAGCTATGATGTATTGCATATGTTGGCTATTGAGGATAAATTGGATGGTACCAATTACCCGTTATGGGCTTATATGACACATCATGTATTGGTTGTAAAAGGATTGTAGAATATTGAGCATAGTGTTGAAAAACATCCTATTACAGTTGAAAATATAGTTACTAACACTGATGCACATGGCATTGAAGATGGTGATATTCTTCAAGTTCCTTTTCGTGTTGTGGTTTCTGCTGCACCTACTATAGAGAGGCTGATGCACATGCATTGATAGCCTTTTCTATCAAACATGCTATTATTCCTCACATTCACTCTTGCAAAACAACAAAGGATGTTTGGGATACACTTGCCACTTTATACCATGCAAGGAATGGGCTCGTGTTGCTTACCTCCAAAAATATTTGTTGAGTGAGCACATGAATCCAGGAGATTCCATGGAAACGTTTTTGACAAAGATCAAATATTTGAAGGAGCAATTGATTTTTGCTAATGAAGTCTTGTCTAATAGTTCACTTGTGTGGACTATTCTAAATGGTCTTCTAGATTCATATCAGAGTTTTGCTTCTACTCTTTGATGGATTATGAAAGGCAATCCAAATGCTTTAATAGTTCACTTGTGTGGACTATTCTAAATGGTCTTCTAGATTCATATCAGAGTTTTGCTTCTACTCTTTGATGGATTATGAAAGGCAATCCAAATGCTTTAACATTTGAGGAGTTAGTCTTTGTTCTCTTGCAAGAAGATCATTCTAGGCAAAATAGGTCCATTGCATGTGGTCTAGATCAAGCTTTCTTGGTAGAACGACAAAGGTAAATGGAGCTCATCTACTAGTAAGTAGGAATCTGCTAATTCTGCACAAACAAGGAAGGATGACAAAGATTAGAAGAAAGTAGAAAAGCAGAAATTGTTTTGAAAATATTATAAAGAAAATGATCATGTCATAAAGAGTTATTCAAAACTCGCTACAAAAGAGACAAAGAAGAAAGAACCCAAAACAAAGTTTGCTAATCTTGTGCACAATGAAGAGTAGGCATTTACTACTATTTGCAATTGACCCATCTTCTCATGAACAATGTATGTCTAGAGTAGACTCACATGTTTGGTACTTTGATAGTTGGGTAACCAAATATCTTACCTTGCAGTGTAGTTTCTTCACTTCACTTGAGCCTTCCCCTACAAGGAATACTGTCATATGTGCCAACAACTCCTCTTATCCTATCATGGGAGTTGCTAAGATTATTCTGAATACTATTGATGGTAATTCTTTTACATTGTAGGATGCTTTATTTGTGTGAGGGATCAAAAAAAATTATAAATAGTTTTAGCATAAGCAAGATTGACTTGGTTGTGAAATTTATGGATGACAGATGTATAGTTTATGATTTATCAAATGGTGATGTCATTATTGCTTTTGGCATTTTATGTCTTCGGTTGTATAAGCTCATAGATTATGTAAAATTTATGAATGATTTAGATGTGCAATTCAAGATTCTTTGGCTATGTCAGATGCAAAGCTTTGGCATGTAGACTTTTGTACACCTACAGAAAATCTGAAATAGTGTCCTCTTTGCCCAAACTTGAGGCACCTGGTAAACATTTTTCTGAAGGTTGTATTCGGGAAAAAATGTGGCATTCCTCCTTCCCAAAATATGGTTCAGTTTGAGCTAGTCATAAATTGTAGCTTGTTCATAATGATGTTTGTGGTCTTATGTAGACACCTTCTTTTCGGAAGAACCTTTACTTTGTGAATCTTATGATTTTTCTAGGCATGCATGGGTGTATCCATTGAAAGAAAAGTCCAAAGTGTTTATGTGCTTCATACAGTTTCTAGTTTTGGCTCAAAATCTATGAGCATGTAAAATGAGCACCCTCCATTCTAATCGAGGGGGGAGTATATGTCCTCTGACTTCAATGCATTTCTATCTAAATGAGGGATAAAACAACAGTGTACAATGTCATATACACCTCAATAGAATGGAGTTGCTCAAAGGAAGAACAATTCACTCATGGAGATGGCAAGGTGTATGGTCAAGAGTTCTACTTTACGACATAGTTTTTGGCTGGAGGCTATTATGTGTGCATCATATGTACTTAACATGTGTCCCACTAAAGCATTGTAGTCTATCACTCCATATGAAGCTTGGCATGGTTGCAAGCCATATGCTTCCCACTTGCATATCTTTGGTTGTGTGACATATACATTAATGCCTAAACAACGTAGGAAATTGGATGCTAAAATAGTGAATTGTATTTTTGTTGGCTATAATTCTAAAAGCAAAGGGTATGGTCTATATCATCCACATACTAAATGCATTTTGATTAGTTGTGATAATGCTTTTGTGGAAGATGCTATTCATCCATTGCTTTCATGTACTAAGGCGACATTAGTAAGCTCCAAAGATGTGTATGACACTTTGCTAGCTCTTTTTACATGTGGATAATCTAGTGCTAGTCAAAATATGGCAATTTCTTAGCCTTTATAGGTTTCAAATGATGATGCAGACCGTTTCATTTCTGATGCAGGTTTACATGATGCACTTGTTGATGATAGAACTGATATAGAGGAGGCAAAAACTATGCCTAAATGGCTGGTGTAGACTTTGTGAGATAGCAAATTAGATGCACCTCACTCATATTTTACATGTTCAGGCTTTAACAATGCTTCTTTCGCATCACATTGCTATGTTATGCTGGCTCTGGTCCTTGTGATGAGAATGAGCCAGTTTCAATTGATGAAGCAAAAAATTCAAAAAACTGGAGGGCTACTATGTTAATTTAAACTGGGCATTAGTATAAATTTCTAATAAAAATATAAATATATTTTTTATGTTTCACTTATATGATCTCTTTTGTTTACTGAATTTTATGAGAGAGAGGAAAACTATTTACTTTGTTCATTGGAGTTAGAGTTTGAAACTTGTAGGTCTAACAAATTGTGCCTAAAAGAGATGTAGATACTTAGGTCACATTTTTGTGACAATACACAATAAGCATATTATATATATATATATATATATATATAAATAAATAAATATATATATATATATATATATATATATATATATATATATATATATATATGTGTGTGTGTGTGTGTATGTATGTATGTATGTGTGCGTGTGTATAGATTTTGGTACATATATGCAATGTGAGTAATATAAAGAATAAAAAAATAAGCATATATATATATATATATATATATATATATATATATATATATATATATATATATATGTGTGTGTGTGTGTGTGTGTGTGTGTGTGTGTGTGAAAATAAGGCTATATATATATATATATATATATATATATATATATATATATATATATATATATATATATATATATATATATACATACATACATACATACATACATACATACATACATACATACATACATACATACATACATACATACATACATACATACATACATACATACATACATACATACATACATACATACATACATACATACATATATATACATAAATACAAACATATACATATACATATACATGTATATGTATATACACACATGTACATACATACACATTTAAACGAATATAGGAAAAATGTAACGACCTAAACTATTATGAACATTTTCTAGAGAAATGACTCTCCCCTCAACCTAATGCATCTATATATACCGATTCGAATAATCAAGGATTAGTACCATCCACATGGATACATATACACATGCATACACACATATATCACTCAAATATAAACATACATACATACACATCATGTACATACACATGCATATAGATCAAAGAGGCATAGAGATACATACACATAAAAAACATGATACATACATGCATGTAAACACATGCAAGTACACACATACAAGGAATGCAGATTCAGCTGC